>KQ954499.1:0-167878 GCA_001541205.1 Rhodotorula sp. JG-1b | reverse complement strand
TTAGAAGAAGAAGAAGGATGCGTGGCATCGTGAGTCATTGATAGTCTAAGCAGTCAAAGCACTGCTTGGGGGAGGGGAACAGGAGGTACGTACGTTCGAGAGCTGCCTTGTTGCTGGAAGAGGAGAAGGACGAAAAAGAAGAAGCGCCGACTGCTGCGGCCGCTGTGTGAATCGCAAGTCGATCCTGATTCCGTCGTCATAGGAGTGAAGCTAGTCAGTGCGGGGGGTCGTGGAGGGGGGGTGAGAAAAACCGAACAGCAAAGAGAGGGGGAGAAGGGAGGCACACGCACATCTTGCTTCCAGAACGTCCGTATCGCGCTCCCCAACTCGCAGAGGATATCCTCACTCGTCGTTTCTCCAATCTCGAGTACAACAACGACGACGGGACCGTCTTGGTGAGGCGGAGAGTGGAAGCGGAGCGTGACTCGCGGTTTCTCAGAGAGATTGTCGGGATCCAGCTATTCATTTGAACACGCGTCCGCAAGAGGTGTAGATCAGCGTTTCGGTCCTTTTCTTTCATCTCAGCGAAATCGCCGCCCCCGGTCCCGCTCGCTCGCTCACCTCGATCTCGGCTCGGTGCAAATCTCCGTGCGCGACTGCGAGCGAGTCCAATCCGTCGTCGATAGTCTGAGGATGCTGTCGCCATGCTTGATCGATCGGGATTCCTTTCGAAATCGGAAGAGGGGTGAGTACGATCCGTTTCAGTCGTGTGGAGCCTTGAAGAGGAGGGGGAGAGGAGATCAGCCCTCAGCCGCCCGTGCGAAAAGAGGAAGAGAGAGAGAAGACACTCGCGTACCGGATCGGGTCTTTTGCACTCCGAATGCGACTCCGGGATAGCAGAACATGTTCTCCTCCTCCTCCTCCTCCTCCTCGGTGGTTCCCTTTACAGTGGGCGCTTTCGAGCTGCCAAACGTCGGACCGAGGATGGTTCTAATCCGCTTGACGACGTCTTCTCTCTCCTCCTCGTCCTCCTCGTCATCATTATTGTCCGCTCCTCCTGATTGTAGTCGCTGCTGGCGGTAGGCGACGTGCGAGCCGGGGTTGGGACCGGTGACTTGGATGCGAGAGAGGCGTTGGGCGGGCGATGAGAACGTGAGGTGCAGTGGCGGGGTCGTGAGTGACAAGTAGACCGGCGACGAGAGCGGGTTCTGTGTGGTCGTGGTCAGCCCTCGTGCTTGTCTCACTGTAACCAGAGCGGGATGGTCTGCCATCGCCCCCACATGGAGGCGACGGACGCACCTGTTCGTCCCAGGCGAGGTTCGCGTGCGGGTACGTATCGCGGTATTCTCTGACGTGGTTGAGTACGTTGAAGAGCAGGCTGCCTGTTACAATACTCGGGATGAGTGAGCCTGAGCGAGTCGAGTTGAGGGACTTGGAGAAGTGGGGAGAGAAGAGAGGAGGGGAACACGGACCGAGTCTGAACGGGCCGAGCGCGACTCCGGGAGCGAGATCGAGCGGCTGCTGACTTGTTGTCATCCTCACTGACTATGTAATGCGCACCAGGTCAGGTCAGGTCGGTTGAGATGCAAGAGGTCGAGACGGTGCACCACTCGAGGGGAGGTGAGCGCGGATAGGAAAGGGGGAAGTGAGTTTGGTACGCGATGCGCGCCGACTCGGAGCTGCCAGACCGGCGTCGCTCTCGCTCTACACGCACCAACACACACACAGACAACAATGGGTTTCGCAGAGTTCTCGTCGCCGGCCGGTCTCCAGGGTCTCGAGGTCAGTCTCTCCCCTTGCCCCTTCCCTTTCCCCCGTCCATCTCGGACCGCGAGTTCGAGCTGGGTGCGCGCACCACGTCGAACCCCTTCGCCATCCCCGCGACGGCCCGCGCGCGCGCGAGAGCAGTTCATTGAGAGACCTCGTACTGACATTCGTTCGCTTCATACAGGCCCACCTCACCCACGTCTCTTACATCGAGGGGTCAGTCATCCATCTCGTTCCCCCGTGCCTTCACACCCGACCAGCCAGCTAGCCCGCCAGCCAGCCCGCGTATAGCCCAGAGAGAGAGACGCACATGAAGAACTTTGCTTTGGTCCGTGTTTCCGAGGAGGGGCCTCAAGAACCCCAACAAACGCAGACGACAACACTACTACTTTTCCAAGCCATCTGATGCGACTTCTTCTCTCTCTCTCTCTCGATTGCGCGGCTGGCTGCTCAACAAACATCGCATAGATCAGGAGAGAAGAAGAGGGCTGACGGTGGACCTCGTTCCCAACAATAGCTACACCCCGTCGCAGGCCGACGTCGCCGTCTTCAAGGCGCTCCCGTCCGCCCCCAACGCCGCCACCTACCCGCACACCGCCCGCTGGTACAAGCACATCCAGTCCTACGAGGCTGAGCACGCCACCCTCCCCGGTGACGCCTCCAAGGCCTACACCGAGTACGGCCCGTCGACTTCGGCCGCCGCCGCCGCCCCGGCCGCCGCTGAGGAGGACGACGACCTCGACCTGTTCGGTTCGGACGACGAGGTTGACGAGGAGGCCGAGGCTCTCAAGGCCAAGCGTGTCGCCGAGTACCAGGCCAAGAAGGCCAACAAGCCCAAGTGAGCGCCCACCCCCTCTTGCCTCGTGACTGGCCCGCCCGTTGCTGACCCCGCGCACGCACGAACGAACAGGACCATCGCCAAGTCGCTCGTCACCCTCGACATCAAGCCGTGGGACGACGAGACCGACATGGCCGCCCTCGAGGCTGCCGTCCGCTCCATCGAGAAGCCCGGTCTCCTGTGGGGTCTCTCCAAGCTCGTCCCCATCGGTTTCGGCATCAAGAAGCTCCAGATGTCGGTCGTCGTCGAGGACGAACTCGTCTCGGTCGACGAGCTCCAGGAGGAGATTGCCGAGTTTGACGACTACGTTCAGGTACGTCCCCTTTCTTCGTCTGTCCTCCGTCGACCACCCGCTGACTCACTCCTTTCCCTCGCCGCCCTGCAGTCGTCGGATGTTGCCGCCATGGCCAAGCTCTAAGCGCTTTGTCTGCTGCAACCCCGAAGTACCACCTTGTTGTTGACAAATATCGCCCCCCACACAAGGAACACGGGTTTGGGAGAGGGCGCCGTCGAAAGAACGCTCTCTTGGCTCCCTCGCTCTCACTGTGCTAACTACTCTCGCTACTCACGTCATATTGGTTATCTTTTCGTCAGCTCAATGGTATGGTCCCGCTTGCTCGTCGTCGTCTCGGCGATGGGCGCACTCGGCTGCCCGTCTCTCCCCAACGAGCCATTACCTTTTCCCCTCCCCACACCCCCAAACACACACACACACACACACACACACACCAGCGCATGCCTTCCCCCTCCCCCTCCCCGATCTATACCGCGGGGAGGCGCACCCGTGTCGCCGGTACTTGATTGAACCCGCGCGGGAGCGATAACCCCCTATGGGAGGGGTAATACAAACAAGCGATTCTGGAAGATCACCTACTTTACGTAATGGCCTCCCTCCACTCTTGCACCGAGGAGGGATCAAAAGGGGAACTCTCCTCCCTCTGGTGACGGTTCGAGCACTAAAAGTGACGCCACATTTTCTTTCTTCTTCTTCGCCTTGCCTTCCTCCTCTTTCTGTTGTTTAGCCGGCCCTTTGCGGGCCATCTTTTTGCTTGAATCGCTTCTCTACTATAGACCTTCGTTGCGCCGTTTTCGTCCCAGTCTGAATCTTGAGAGAGAGGGCTTCTCGGTCATTATCCTGAGGAATGACGGGACGAATTCGCTCTCGTTGAGAAGAAGCTTGAAGCGACCGATCAACTCGCAAGCTTGCCCCTGTGAAGGCTCGCAAGCGCACCCGAATTGGCCATGGTCGTAGTCGGCAGGTGGCAGCTGCCACTCGAGCGCAGCTCTGTTCCCTCCACGGGCGAGAACGCGGCTCGGCTCGCGCCAACTGAGAGCTAGCTTGTCACTGTCGCCATGAACGTAAAAGAAAGAGATCAAAGAGAACTTATAGATGGGAAGAGCAATCGTTTCTACGGGGTTGGGTATGGGAGAAGAGAGGCATGGATAGCGGCAGCGCACGATGAGAGACGTGGGCCAGAAAAAGGGAGATACACGGCGCCATGTTCAATAGCTCCTCTATGTCTCAAGGCATTCTTTACGTGAGGGTGTAGCCACTATTGAGTTGGAGAGGGGGGAGATGGGTAAGGCGATGACGGCCGGAGGAGTGGCAAGCAGAAAACATCAGTCAGCTCGGTGAGGGACGAGGAGGCGCTTCTAGTCCAATCTGGATGAAGTTGTTTAAAGAAGCTTGACGTACCCGTCAACGCGGATGTCCGCTCCGGTCGTGAATGCCGAGGCGTCACTGGGAGGGGGGTAAGTTTGAGCGTCAGCAGAAGGTCAACGCTGGATGCCGGAGTCGCCGGTCGAGTTGAGAAAGGACACGCACGATGCAAGGTAGATGCAGGCGCCTGAAGAGGGTAAGAAAAGGTGACATGATCGTTGTCAGGAATTTTCGCCCGCGAGGCCGCGCCAGGAAAGGCGAGACATCACACGCACCCTTCAGGTCTTCCGGCTCTCCGAGACGCGCCATAGGGGTCAAGTTGACTGGCGGGGGGGGGGTAAGGGGACGTGGGTCAGATCTTGAGCCGGAATGCGACAAACCATGTCAGGTCATCTCACCCCATGCGTCGCGCAGTTCCGGGTCTCGGTCGAGGATGACCTGCGATGGAGGACGCCGAGATCAGATCAGTACGGTAGTTTCCAATCCCAAAATCCAAGAGAGAACCGAGAGGAGCCTTACGCGAGTCAGTGCGGTAGCCATGTAGCCCGGCGAGATGCAGTTGACGCGGATGTTCTTCTGAGCCCATTCAACAGCGAGAGAGGACGCCATGTGGCGGACGGCAGCCTTGGAAGCGTTGTAGGGAGTCTGAGGTTGCGGGATGTCTGCGAGTGCGAGAACACCATGTCAACCGGTGAGAGCAAGAGCGCATTTGCGCCGGAAAAAAAAAAAGATCCTGAGCGACTTACTGACGCAAGCTCCCGACATGGAACCGATCAAGACAATGGTACCGGCAGCATCGCGCCTCATCATGTCCTTGGCGGCTTCGCGAGCGCAGTAGAAGGAGCCCTCGACGTTGATAGCCATGAGCTTGCGGAACCTGTCGCCCGGGTACTCAGTCGCGACAAAGTTCTCTAGTTTGCGGGGCGGGCAGGTTTTGAGTCAGTACAGCCGCCTTGTACGAACGAGAGGAGGAAGGGGGTACGTACCGACGATTCCGGCGGCAGTGACGAGCGAGTCGACGCGGCCAAAAGTGTCGACAACCTGCTTGAACGACGCCTTGACGCTCTCCTCGTTGGCGACGTCGCACCCGATACCGATGCACTTGATCTCGCCCTTCTTGGCCTGTCCGTGCTCCTCGAACCACTGCACAAGGTCCTTCGCCGCCTCCTTGGCGAGGTTCTCGTCGAGGTCGAGAATCGCGATCGCGTTCGAGCCCGACTCGGCGAAAGTACGGGCCATCAAGTTTCCGAGCTGTTGTCATCACGCCGCCGCGTCCCATGTCAGTTCCTGGGCGATCTGACGCAAAGAATTCCGCTCGGAGAAGCAAGGAAAATTGGTAAAGTCGGTCCCCAGAGGGATGACCTCATGAAGCAAAGGAACCGGGGAAAAAAGGATGGAGAAACTTTGCGTCACGTACCCCACGACCAGCTCCAGTGACGACGCAGACCTGCAGGCATAATGTAGGCGGTCAGTACAGAGCGAAGAAGCTGTAGAGTATCTCCGAATGAATGCAGCCGGCCCCCACACGGCTCAGAATGATCGAGCCGACGAGACAGCTTTTTTTTTTCTACCCCGAGAGAGCTCGAGAAGCGCGCCTCCCTCCCGGCTGTAGAGACGGCTCCTTCGAACGTCCGCAATCGCCGAGGGCAACAGGTCAAAAGGAGCAGCCTACCTTGTCGGTCATGGAGAAGGAAGCCAGCGTCCGTCGAGTGTGACGGCCGACGTCGACGTCCGGACCATCGGTCGAGTGTCCCAACTCGCCGGGCTTGTATTCGGTCTCACTGCGGGCGGGGTGGGCGCACTTGGTCAGTCAGAGAAGCCCGTAGTCTCCCAAGCAGGACGGGACTCACTCGGGGTACCTGAACAAGTCGGAACGTGCGAAAGCTGGTCAGCGAAATTTTCCTCCTCGCGGACAGACCCTCTTGCGGGAAGGAAGCACAGGGTTTGGGAAGCTCACGGGATCTGAATATCTTCCCGAACGGCAGCGAACGGCGCCTCCTTGTTGTCAGCAGCGGCGGTCGACGACGACGAAACTTTGCGGCGCGAGAGCGGCGACGAGGTGGGGGCGGCGGCGACGCGAGGAGCGAAGCGGACCGCCTGCGTGGCGAACGAGCGACCACCACGCGGCAGTGCCTTGAGGGTAGCAGATCGGACAAACATTCTTTGGTTAAGGGAGAAAGACCAAGCTAATGAGCGTCCGAGCGAGTTTGGAAGCTTCGGCTGGCAACGACGTAATGCTCGAGTGACGTGGCAGAGCTGCTCCACATTCTCTGAGCGAGCCGAACCACTATCAGTCGAGCCGATCCGAGATAACGATCTCGCTAGCCACGCTTATACTTGAAACGGATTGCTCGGTCGTGAGGCTACAATTTCAGCGCGCGAGAGAGAGAGAGAAGTCTACGTGCCAGCACGCCTGGCGCACGTGCGAGAAGGGGAAAGAGGTGGATGGGTCGAACGAGAGTGTCTGTGAGAAGCGGCCGCATAGTGTAAGATGCGCGCGATACAGAGATGCAGAAGAGTGTAGGGAAACAATGCAGGGAGGAAGGAGTAAGAGGAGAAGGGTCGTTATGAATTTGGAGAGGACATCAGGGCAATCGTCGTTTCTTTAGGCGCTGATGGTCACGTAACCCGTCAAGGTCCCAATCGTGAAACCTCCGGGATTGACCTGAGGGAAGAATGAGGTCGAAGGGGATTCGAAATCGTTATGTAGTGAGAGTCGTTCAGGACGATGAAGATGCGACAACACCGGACGAGGAAGGTGCCGTGGTCGAGGATTGCGCCGGTGATGACGACGGCGATGAGGAGGACGGCGAGGACGTTTGAGAGGCGGCAGATGAGGCGGAAGGGGAGGACGTCTTGTTGCCCGAGTCAGCCCTCAAAAAAGTCCATTCCTAAAAGACGAAAGAGAAACGCACAATCGGTCGGGTGGTGAAAGTGTAACTTCCGCCGTTCGAATCGGTCGACGTCGGCGGCCGGGTCGTGCTCGAAGCAGGTGCAGAGGTTGTTTGGCCGGGGGCGGCGGCAGAGGAGGAGGAGGACGAAGACTCGGCAACTGAGGATGTCGACGAAGACGATGAGGAGGATGCCGACGATGCGGAAGCTGTAGACATGGGCAGGTCAGGACAAGGAGTATGATGGACCCAGGACAGGACCGAAGTGCGAGGAGGAACGCACAGCTTGAAGACGCCGCCAAACTGCTGCTGCTGGCCGATGAGGCGCTACTGCTGCTGCTGCTGCTGCTGCTGCTACTGCTGATCGCCGCCGAGCTACTGCTCGAAGCGGACGATGACGAGCTCGAGGAAGCGCTGGACTGCGAGGACGAAGACGAAGCGCTCGAACTCGAACTTGAACTTGACGCGGCGGCCGAACTGCTGCTGCTGCTACTCGCTTCTGAGCTCGAGCTTGAAGGTGCCGCAGTCGAGCTAGATGGGGCGGATCGCGACGAGGTGGCAGTGGCAGGTTGCGAAGAGGTCGTGAGGGATTGCGAGGGGGTCGTTACGGATGCAGAGGTAGTCAGGGATGAAGATGCCGATGAGGATGGTGTAGTTGATGCGGGCGATGCGGGTGATGAGGTTGACGACGACAACAGTGATGATGAAGACGATGATGATGATGTAGGGGTTGAGGATGTCAGGGATGACTCCGCAGAAGTACTGGGTGGGAGCACCATCCCGCATGAGATGCAGCTCTGCGCAAAAAGGAGAACCGGGATACGTACGAGCTCGAGGGAGGCGGAGTCGTCGTCTCGGACGGAGTCTCGCTTGAGGAGGCCGTAGACACTCCGCTACTCGTGACGACCATGGCGCTGCCGTCGGACCCGTAACTCGTCGAAGTGAAGATGAACGTCCCGACGCTGAAACTGTTGCGCGGGTCGGCGGACGAGCTCTGCCCGTTGCTGAGCCTCGCAGCATTGTCGCGGTTCGAGCCGTTGTTCTTGTTCAAACCGACGCCGAGTCCGACGCCGAGTCCGATCCCGAGGGCGGCAATGATGCCCAGGACGGCGGCGACGATGACCCACCGCTTCCTCCTCCAGAGGCTGTCCTGGCCTGCCGGTTCGTCCCAATCATCTGCTGCTGTATCGTAACCCGCCACGCCTCCGACACTGCCTCGTGCGCCGGGTTGCCAGTACGCGGACGAGGCGCCTGCGTCGCTCGAGAGGGCACCTCCGCTCAGGGGCCGTTGTCCTCCCCGACCGGACAAGTCGACCATTTCGGGATCTTGGCCCATCGGGAGGGACGAGTACGGTTCTGCCGAACCGCCTGAGAACGGATCTTCCGAGTACCGCGGTTGGTACGCCGAGGCAGTGGGAGCGAGATGCTCTGCGTACTCTTCCCCGCCGTACGCCCCTCCTCCTGGCGCTCCATAGTTGTAGCCGTTGTAAGCCATGGGTGGTGGCTCTCTAGCTCGCCGATGCAGTGTCGACGCGCGCGGCTAGAGAGAGACGGACGGACGGACTCTCCGAGGTTGAGCGACGGCCGAGAGTCGAGTCGAGTCGAGTCGAGTGTGGCGCGGTGCGAGCGAGCGAGTCGCAGCAGGCGCGGGAGTACTGTTCGAGTCTAGCCTGCCCTGCTCCTGCTCTCTAGCAGCACAGCAAAGAGTGACGCTCACAGAGATGAGCTTCTCACAACGGTCAGGCTCTCCGTCGACGTCGCCGAGAAAACTCTTCCCTCTCATGTCAGCTTATGACCGCACAGTGCGCCGAGTATAGTTAGTCACGCACCCGCTCTAGAGATCCCATTGCATCCTGGCAGTCGACAAGTCTCTCCGCTTTGTGCTCCTCCGCCCGCTCTCCGCTGCGCTCTCGTCGCCCGCAGCGCTCATCTCGGCTCCTCTTCCCTTGCTGCCGCGCCTCGAGGAGCGCGATGATTCCGTGACTGTGATAGCACCACCCTCCGTCAATGTCTACAGGCTCATCGATCCGGCACATCAGTGCGTCATGCTTTCCCGCGCTTCCGGGACCGGGGCGTGACCTGACTTGCTTCATGGGGAGGATGCGCCCTCTGCAGAGAACCGTTCATCTCGCTCGCGCGCATCCTGCTCGCGTGCGCCCTCACGCCCATCGAAGCACTCTTGCGGTTCCCGTACATTGCCGACGCCTACGATACCACCTTAGGTGGACTCGCGCCCTTCCTCGATTTGTGGGTGCCGCTCCAGCTCGCGCGTGAGGTGGTCCTCGAGCTCGGCAGACTCGACGAGCTCGAAGCGCTGCTTGATTGGGGCTCGAGGAGAGCGTGGACGGTCGAGGATCGCGAGGAGGAAGCGCTGCTGCACAAGTGAGCAGGCCCGCGTTTCTGTTGGATCCCCTCGCTTCCGAACCGTCAGGTTTTGCTCACGTCCGCCACTTTCCGACGATGCAGCTGGCGCATTCCGACAGCATGTCTCTCGCCTGTAGACTACAGCACCAAAACTATGCTCGCGTGGGTCCTAGCCGCTTTGTCGCCCCGCCTGCCTGTCCCGCTCACGCTTTCCCTTGATTTTCTGGCTGTGACAGTACCACCTTTGAGCGGATCGTACTCCTCCCTCCCACAAATCAGGTCCGGACGCTCCTGCCTCCGCCCGAAGAAATCCCTAGCTACGGACATTCGAACGGAACGACGGATATGGAAGCGGGGTCGGATTGCGATCAGCTTTGGAGCAAAGTGGTCGAGTGGTCCGTCGTCGAATACGAACGGTGGAACCACCACGATCATCTCGGCAATGACTCGAATCCAGTTACGGGCTCGCATTCCGATCCGGTACTGGGCAGATACGCCGACTCCGATGGCGACACCGACGAGAACTCCTCCTCCTCCGATTTGACGCCCCTCTTCCTCTATACGACTCTCACTCATCTCCTCCAGCTCGAAGCCCTCATCCCGACACTCCCGTCTGATCAGTCTGCCCCAGACACGCTCGCCCATCTCCCGTCCGTCCCACCACTGCATCGCGCCGCCCTGCTGCACATGTCGTCCTATCGATCCCTCTCATCGTTGTCCGGCAATTGCTCAACTTCAGCCCGCCTGTACCTCCTCGACGCCATCACTCGCCTCGTTGCGCACCAGTACCGACAACACGCGCTCGAATCCCTCGCGGCCGCTCGCACGCGCCACCAGATAAGGGAAGCGCTCCTCGTCGCCGAGCAAGCCAAGTTTGGTGATCTGCAGGCCCGGCTTGGTCAAGCGGAAGCGCGACTGGAGGAGGATGCCAATCGCCAGCGGGAACGAGCGACTCGGGACCGCTTGATCCGCGAACGGGTCAAAGCGCTCGAGGAAGAGGTGGACCGACTTGCACTCGGCGCGCCGAGGAACGCAGCAAACGTCGGGAGCCTTGTTACACCCTTTGGCGCAGGTGGAGTCGACATGAGGAGCGCAGTGCTGATGGCGGCGGCGGCGGCTTTTGTGCTTGGAGTCGCGATCGGGATCGCACTCGCCAACGCAGCAGGAGGCGGAGGAGGTCCCGGTCCGGTGTAGGTTTCCCCTTTCAACGCTGCTATATTACTCGCACAGTCACTCTACACCCCGAGGGCAGGCCACTTTCTCTCGGACCGGCCCGCGATTCGGGAAGCGACTGCGCCGCCACCGCCGTTTGTGCACCGCCCCTGTACATGACATACACGCCCGGACATCCCTTTGTCTTCACAATGCGAACCACGTTAGCCACGTGGCTGGAGATAAGAGCGCGAGGTCCTATCCGTTGCGGACATGCCGCGGGGTGACGTCCCGCTCCTCCATCCGGAGTTATTTAAACGGTTCTTTCTCTTGCCTCTCTCACTCTTTCCTTTCTCTTCTTCCAAAAAAACAGTCTGATTCACTCTTCCTACATCATGGTGAGTTGTGACGCAGCCACGGGAGACCGAGCGGTCCTCGCTGACCATCCTTTCCTTCTTCCACTTACAGTCGGGAAACCAGAAGAACGCGCACGTACGTCCCTTCGCTGTGCGCACCCACGACTCACGCGTGGCAGTTGCTGATTGTACGGTCGCTATCCTACAGGACGTCTACCACGGCAACGACGGGCTCGCCAAGAACCCCCAGGCCTCTTCGGAGCAACGCCACGTACGTTTTGTCGAATCGAATGCACTCTTTTCTCTCGTTCATAGCAGCCACTAGCAATTAGGGCACTGATTGACCCTCGTGTGCGTGCTTTACAGCAAGGTGCCGAACAGCGCAGCGGCCAGAGCGTACGTTTCCGACCACGACGAGGAGCCCTTTCCTATTCGAAGCTGACTTGCTGACCTTCCGTCATCTTGCGTTACAGGCCCAGTGGCACGGTCAGCACGGCGCGTACCACAACCCGTTGTCCGGTACTCAGGCCAAGGCGGTGCGTGGCAGCAGGCCTTCTTCCCGTCTGTTCTGCTGCCGCCGAGAAGCTTGCTCGGACTGACTCCTTCCTGTGCTTCGCTTTTTCTCCGCACAGGCTGCTCTGGATAAGATGCAGGCCCTCGACAAGGGCGCCGGCAAGCGCTAAAGTCTTGCATTTAAAGACGACGCGGGGTTTCTAAACAGTACCTCAGTGATCCGATTTTGGAAACGTGAACGCGCGTTCTTGCTCATTGGCCGAGCTGCCTTTGGAGCTTTTGACCGTACTTGAGGAGAGTGAGGGAGCTAGTCTCGAAGAGAAGAATCCTTGTATAGAAACGATCGTGTTGAGAAGGCTGCCAACTCGATTCCTGTCCAGATCCTTCGAGTCTTTCCCGCTCTCTCGCAGCTTCGGTCCACGTCCAGACCGCCGCTCCAGCACTCGGACACGGGCTCTACATCCCCCGAAAAAACATACAGTAGTGCTACCGCAGAATGGGGCTGTGCCTCTCCTTGTGCTTGCGGTGAGTCCCTCCGCGGTGTGCGCACAGTTTGCAGCTCTTCGGACGGTTCGAGCACCGACTTCTGACGAGCGAATCTCTATGCAGTCGTAGACGGTCCACGTAAGCAGGATCTTTACTTTTCGCTCTCGCGCGAGGGCGCCACTGGGACCGAGCGGGGGGTTGACTTCGAGCTTCCTCCCCGTTTCGTTGTTGACGACAACGCGTGCTCGGCCTCCGCTACAACTCACAGCGTGAATAGCGTCGTCGTTGTGGCTCCCGCTGCGGCGATCTGGATGCCCGCCCGTCCGGTACCCGTTGTGGTCCGCCACCGCGCACCTCTCGTCGTCCCGTAAGTCGTCTCGAGCTTTCTCTCCCCATCTTGCTCCCGCAGCTGGGACTGACTCCATCCCATCCTCCCTCTTCAAAGCGTCGTCGTGGCGAGACCGGCGCCCGTTCCTGTTCGTCCGGTGGTGGGGACGACAGGGAGGCGCAGACGCGGCAGGTTTTGACGGATCATACGCGAAGGGGAAGAGCTAGCTCGAGGGCTCGCAGCTTGTAAGCGCTTGTCCGGGTCCTGCGCAAAGGCCGATGTGATGCAAAAGATATCAAGTGCTCCAACAAAATGGAGAGCACGGCGCGGACGACACTTCTACTGCGGAGGGAAAGGCAATCTCGAGAGGTTCTTCTACGGGGCAGGACACGGGCTGGTCTGACAACAAGAATGTGCGAAAAAAATGGGAGAAGGTTCTACAGGCTCGGGCTGTGGCGTTAGTCTAGGCGGAGGCAGAGCCGTTCGAGGGAGCCGTGGGAGAGGCGGTGTCGGTATCGGGCTTGAACACCTCGGGCCAGACTCGGCGCAGTTCTGTGCGATCGACACCAGTGCCATATAAGCACCAGCATGCCCTCGAAAAGGGATCACTGCACTCAAAGCAAAGGGATGCGAGACGCACCTTGCAGACGGTGAACGACACTGATCCGCGGCGCGTTGACCTGCTTATCCTCCGCCGCCCTGACCGCCACATCCGCATTCTCCTCCTCCTCGCACATTGCTCCGTCGCCCGCGCCCGCTGCATTCCCACTCTTGGGCGTCTCATGCGCGAGTCGAGTCTCTTCGCACCCGCTCTCGTCAAACAGGACGCAGTGTCCCCAGCCGAGGGCGTTGGCGCCTCGGACGTTGAGCGCCGAGTCGTCGACAAAGTACAGATCCGAGACGGGAGGTGGAGGGGAAGAAATATGAGAGAGGGCTTCGTTGAAGAATGCTGTGTGTGAAAAATCAGAAACCGGGGGTCAGCGGAAGTCGGTAGGCAAGGAGGGAGGGAGAACGAGGACGAACCGGATTCGGGCTTGCAAGAAAAGTCGCCGGCGCCGTAGTCACATGATACAACGCCCTCAAAGAACTGCGAGATCCCCAGTAGCTGGAGTACCCGCGTGGCGTGCTTCTCGGCAAAAAAAGAGCGGGAGCGAGTTCAGCCCAAAGCGCGGCGGAATTGAAGAAGTTGGAAGGTGGGAACTCACAAAGACGTAGGCGTTGGTCAACGCCCAGACGTGACATTTCCCCCGATCGATACTGGCGAGCAAACGTTGCAGTTCGGGGTCGACTTTGAGGACCGTCTCGAGCGGCAGACTGGCGTCGCAGTGCTTGTCGTAATCGAGCGGGTCGACCTTGTGATGCCGCACGAGTCCGCGGATCGCGAGTCCGTACTCTTTGTAGTAGTGGTTGTGCAAGTCTCGAGCTTCATCGTCCGAGAGGCCGAGTTTGCGGAAGTAGGCTGCAGGCACAAGAGGGGGGTTAGCCGAGGAGGGTACCGTGCGAGTCCACAGCAGGACGGACCTCGGATTTTGCCGACCATGAGCTGTGCGATTCCGCATTCTTTCGAGTACTGTGAACGAGCATAATGGATCAGCGACTCGACTCTGACGCGGGAGAGCAGTCGGGGTCGACTGTCAAGGTCGCGTGGGCTCGCCTCCCCGCCGCGCCTGGCTCGAAGGAGCAGAGCCAGAGGGAGCTGAGCACAGTGCACGCGCTGCACCGACTCACGAGGCAGTTGTCAATGTCGAAGAAGACGATCCGCTTGCCGTCGGGACTCGGCGGGGCTTTCGTTCGAGGGGTCCCGTCCGGGAACGTGCACAGCGCTGCGTGACAGAAGCTCTTAGTCCAGGTGACATAGCGTCAGAGTTGCCTGCACTCACTGGATCGCTTGGGTGGTGCGGGCAGCGTCATCGTCGTGGCGAGGGTTGGTCGAAAGAGAGACAAACCCGCGGAGGTCGCGTCGAAAAAGACTGCAGCTCGACATACATGCGAAGCATATCCGGGCAGGAGTTACATGACTGCGATTTGTATTCACAAAGAGCGAAACATGATACGGCAACAGGTACAAAGGCTATGCGGCAATTTCGAAAAGAGGCCGGTGATGAGTGCCAGCGGCATTCAATGGGCGGGTATATACCCGCTGTTCCAATCCCCAAGTCGGTCATCGAACCGCGGAGTTTGGCAAGGAGGGACCCTACCGTGACCGGATGCTCCATGGCGGGTGAGACGAGAGAAGCAGCTTCCTCCTCCGCCGCAGTGCCGGTGGCAACCTCGACGAAGCGCCTGTCGATCCAGGTCTGCAGACGATAGCCCATCCTGAGACACCGCTGGTTCAGTGCCGGCGTTGGAAACAGAAGCGGCGACGAACGCGTTCGCAAACGACGGAGGAATGGCGGCCGATTCGAGGATCGGGAACTTGCTTTGACGCCTCTTTTGCTCCTCCCCGTGCTGGGTCTTCTTGTTCCTGACCGGCGTGGGAGGAGGAGTGTACATACTCGCGTTTGCGAGGGTCGCATCGATCAAGGCTAGGCTGCGGAGGAGCGCGGTTTGATCCCTCGGGAACAGGTCAAACACGGCCATGCAGTTCTGCAACAGGTCGAGCAGCTCGCGAGTGTCGAGGCGGTCGATCGCGGCGTCGCTGTATTTCTGGAGGATGAGATTGCGAATCTCGGTGCGGCGGAGATGGTCGTCTTGATCGGCGATGGGAATTGAGCGATGGGCAGAGACTGCCCGCACTGGAGGAGGTGAGCGGGCGTCCGAAACGGCGACAGTCTCGTAGAGTGGCCCCTGAGTCGCGATCGGTCGGAGTACGGGGACCTTTATGTGGCGACAGGCGCGAGCGTTCTGGTCAGCTTTCCGCCCCAAGAACCGTATCGCGGTCGCAAACCGAGGATAGCTCACTTGGCGCTTCTTGCGTCTGCTGAGAGGAGGCGAAACCAACTCCACTTGGGTCTCTTGGCTCTTTCCAGAAGACCTGGTAGCTCGACGAGGGCGGATAGGGTGCGGGATGACGCTTGCGGGCCCAAGTTCACTGAGAGCTGGACGGGGCGAGTTCGAGATGAGCAGTCGGCCGGCTCTTGCTTGATGTGACGCGCTCACGAAACGAGTGTGGGGTAGAACGAGAGTTGGTTCAGAGCCACAGCAGAGCAAGAGCGAACCCAGACGAACGAAGGAAAGAGCGTTTCCCTCCCCGAACCTTTTCCCCTATGATCGAAAACCCGAAGGTCTCGAGAGCAGTGCGGAGACACAGACGGACGTCGGCGGTTCGTCCGTCCGTTCATTCAAAGCCGTTCGTGCTTAAGTCAGGAGCTTCGTGACGCGGACGCGGGGAGGGAGGGGGAGGGACCGGCGAATGTTGAGCCGAAGTGGAGGAGACGGCGATGTCCCTCGAGCGGTAGGTGCGCACAGTCGTTGTCTCGAAGAGGCATAGCGATTATCGAGCTCCTGGCCTTGCTTTCCGCTGGGGCAGACTTGTGCTCGGCCGTCGTGACAGTGAGAGGTCGCAGGCGGGAGGGATCAGCAAGTTCGAGATGAGGCGGCGGATTCTGCTGAGGTGCCGAGCGGTGCAGCAGAGAGCCTGTGCCTGATAAGGAGCGTCGAGTGTATGACCTTGCCTGACTTCGTGATTAATCGCAGGAGACGTCTGGGTGAAAGAGTGGAGTGATGACGGTCTGAAGAGGTTCGTCGGACGGCGAGGGAAGTGTAGGACGAGGAAGCAGCATCAGAAGCCGAAGTGGCGACACTGCGAGCTTAGTCGAGCTTGGCAGCTTACGATGGTCCTCTTCCGAAAGAGGCAGCCGAACAATTACAGGAAGGAAGTGCGCGAGCATCAAAGGAGGAGGAAGAGTCTTTGAGACGGGTTGCATCGGCTCAACTGATTCCACTTTCCGCTGTAGTGAGACAACTGGCAACGTTACTGCTATATGCATGCGTTAGGAACGAGAAGAGGGCACGGATCCGAAGCGGATAAGGAGTTCGAGGCTGGAGGGCATGTGCTGAAAGTTGAGTTTCGACAAGGCAGACTGGCGAAAGAGAGTGTCTTTTGCAGAAAGCGATCGGATGGCTGCTTGGAATACACTCCATCCGGTGAGGGGTTCGGGAAGAAAAGCGTAGGGTGGGCGAGCCCTGATGCAAACATCAAAGCAAGTCGTTGCGGCTCAGCCTGTTTCAGGCTGTTGCGCCCTCCTGCTTGCATCCGGACTTTGGCCGAGACGGCGGCAACCCGTTCTCGAGGTAGTGTCGTATCTTTTCCGGGTCGAGCACATCCTCGACTTGCAGTCCGACGCGGTCCGCGAGCTGCCCGATCCGGATCCGGAGCTGGTCCACCTCGGCTTGACGTCTCGCGATGCGATCGTCCGAGGAGGGACCGCCGGGGAGGGCTCCGCTGCGTTCGTAGAGCGGCTTGCACTTGGACCAGATGCAGATCGTCTCGTGGATGATGCAACTGCCGCAAACCGTGTACCGGTCGCACTGTTTCCGCGAGGCTGGGTTAGCCTCGCCCACGGCAACGACGAGATAGATAGAGAGTTTTCCGCACCTTTTCCCTGCGTCTCGAGCAGGCGTCACAGCTCCGATAGGCACCTCGTCCCAGCTTTTCAGTCGGATCGCCGAGACTCGCAGACGAAGGATGCACGAGCCGCAACAAGTCGGGTGGCAGATCGGGCGGTGACGACGACGACGACACTTGCTTCGCCTTGGATCCTCGTGACGAGGTAGGTGTCGAAAGTCGCTTGGTTCCTGTGGCAGGAGGCGACGACGACCCTGTCGAGTCCGGCGCGGTCCCTGACGAGGCCGCGAAGCTCCGTCGGGTTCTCATCCCAGCGCGCTCGGCGCGGTCGTCTTTGCACGCGCGGTCTAGGCGCACTCGCTGCCGAGATGGTACTCCCGTTGATGTGGTCTTGCTGCTCCTGGATGCGGGGGTCGGTGTTGCTGCTGCGGTTCGGTCCGCGGAGGAGGAAGAAGAACGAGGTGGTGGTGAGACGGCGTGGTGGTGATGGAACGCTTTCGAGCGGATCCGGTTGGGAAGCCAGTCGTCCGTCTTGGAAGGAGCGCGCAAGGCTTTTGGCTTGGTGCGCATGCTGAGTTGGAGGTAGGTGTGTGCAAGATAAGGAAAAGGATCGGGAGCGGAGGTCCACGGAGCAAAAAGTCGGACCCACTCGGTCGTACTTGCTTTGTCGTTCCTGAGCGGGAAGGCGACGAAGGTGACTTTTGGCAAAGCCGGATGACCGGCGTACAATGGCAGCAAGTAGCTGTGTTCAGAGCGGAGAAACAAGAGCGAGGCGTGCACTTTGCAGGGGACGAAGGCCCGCGGAGGCCGACTCGCTCAGGAGCCTGCGTTCACAGTAGCTCCTGTCACCGGGCCGGGCACCCTGTCTTCCCCGCGTGACTGGGTAGCATCGATCCGAGCCGTCCGTAGAGCGGTCTGTGCGGCGACGCGACGTTGCCCCCCCCCCCGAATCCGAGCACCCGAGGAGTGGAGCTGCCGCAGGGTCGAAGGGCGCTCTGGGACAGTAGTCCTACACTGCAGCTGACATCAGTAGTATCCTTGACAGAGTGTAGCAGTCAGTGGTCGTTGCTGAGCCCGGAGCTGGGTCGATTCCGATTCGCTGATGACAAGTCAGGATTCAAGTGCGTGTAGAGCTCTCAGTTTGAGGCTGAGAAAAGCATATGGACATGCAAGATATCGCGCACGGCTCTCGGTTGATCCACGCCAGACGAAGACAGCCGCGTTGCTCGCCGCACAACTGTTCAGGAAAAATCGTTTCAACCGGCGCCGACGGCAACTTTGCTTCGTACTAGTCCATACTTCCCTCCATCATGCCTTCACGTTAACTATGCACAGATCTTCTTCGCGTCGATTCCTTGGCCGGACCTGGCTCTTCAAAGGTCGCCGCGCAAGTAACCACCGTGAGGGAGGGCCTCGGCATCGTCGAGCGCGTTGAGCTTGGCATCGGGGGGCGAGTGAGGCTGTCGACCGAGATGTACGGAGGTTAGTGTATGAGAGCTCGTCCTCTTGGACCGTGGAGAGACCGAGAGGGGTAGGGGAAGAAGGGAAGGTAGAGGGTGACGGTCGAAGGGACTCACGTCCTGCAAAACGTGCTGGGCGTGCTCGGCCACGTTCGGAACTTGGCCGTCGAAGTGGTGCACTTGGTCGTGCTCGAGCTGCGAGTTGATGCGAAGGGTCGGGGTGTCAGGCCGAGCCAGTCTCTCCGAGAAAGAGGGGGTTGTGGAAACTGACCCTCTTGGCGGCTTCCATCGCATCCCTCTTGTGCATCTCACAGCAGTCAATGTTCTGTGCGGGACATGATCGCGTTTCGTATAACGTCAGTACGGGGTAACGCGAGCCTGGACTGGGGTGAGCCAAAAGGACAGCGACGACGCACGGGCTTGATCGGCGCATCACTCTTGCCGTGCCAGGTGTGGTGGTATCCCATAGCTTGCTCCGACATGCCGGAAGACTTGCCTTGGCCGGCCGGCGCGGTGTGCTGCTTTGAGGACTGATGTGGAGATGACGGCGTAGCGGGAAGTCAGTGGCTGCGCTTCGGGGTGCGGGTGGATCTCAGCGGAGGAGCAGAGTCATGCTCACGGCGTCCATGGTGTAAAGGTTTGCGGTGCTGTCAAGTGTGTGTACAGGCGTGGTCGTGTGAGTGAGAGAAACGAAAGGAGAGCGCGAGGTGGGGAAGCCAGACCACCACAAGCAGGGAAGGCTCGAGAAGCTGTCGCTCCCGAGGCAGGGCTCGGATGAAGTCAGTTCTAGAGCTTTCGATCCCTGACACTGCGCGACCGTTGCAAGCACAAGACAAGAAAGAAAAAGAGCCACATGCACAGACTGTCATCGAGGGGCAGGGGTGAGGCGAACGAAAAGTCGTCTCATTTGGTCGTCGTCTTTGTCATCGTCGGTTCGTCCTCCCATTCCGGCAGACGGACGAGACGCTCGGCGCCACGGCTTTTTCGTGGTCGGAAGCGCGTGGCTGTGGGGGGAGGAAGTGACTGTCAGGTCCGACGCAAGACTACTCGAGCCAGGGAAGCGCGCCAGCTCGAAAAACTCGAACTAAGAAGGTCGCCTTCCGGTGAGTCTCGGAACTCCGACTCACGTTCAGAATAGTCCCTTTCAGCCCCGCCGCTGTGTGGCGTTCAGCTTCCACCATCTTGTGAATCTCCTCGCGAGCGTGCTGTCGGAATTTGCGGGCAAGGGATTTTGATCAGCGCCTCCTCGACACTGACAACGGATTCGACGCCACTCGAAGTCTACGCGAACGGACCTCTTTGTGCTCCTCGGTCTCGCGCGGGTTGTGAGCAATACCACGGTCTTTGGCGTAGACGTCCTGGTCCGAGGCGGTCCGGACGATCAGAAACAAGTTCTCCCTCCTTCCCTTGAAAAGCGGAAAATTTTTTCTGGTCGCGGCGGGGCGAGCGGGCGGGCCTCGCTGCGAGAGCGAGGTGCAGAAGGCAAGGGACCAGCTTGAAGGGTATGAGCGAGTCTACTCACCTGGGCGTTGTGCCCGTCCGAGGTCTTGAGCGTGTCAAAGTCGATACCAGCCTGGTTCAAAGGGTTCGTGAAGGCGGTGAGCTCCGGACGTGCCAGACCACCTCGCCGTGGGGCTGGATGGAGCACACCTGGTTGTGAGTAGGCATGCTGGTCTTTGCTAGCAAGTCCGGTAGGTTGTGAAGCGTGGTGGAAGAAGAGGGGAAGAGATGAAGGGCGATGAGTCGGCGCCGGAGAGCGGACTTTGCCGTCCTCTCGCCTTGCCTTGGACATATCTCGGGCTAACCCCAAAGATCCACGCGAGCCTGTTACCGGATAGTCTCTACATAATCTTCAACACGGCCCTCTTCTCGATTTTGTTTTAGTTGTACTGAGCTGAAATATAAATACTCTTTTGAATGCCAGTCAGCCATGTGGGGCGGCTCGCGATCGATGACGCACTCAACTCGAGTCCAGCAGCTGGCGATCCAACCTGCCGCTTAGTTTCTTCCCCTTCACTCGCAACACCCGCGCAACCATGTCTGACGTACAAGAGCCCTCCAAGGCGAGCACAGCAGGGAACGCGCTGCTTCCGAGAGCCCGGATGCTGACGCCCGTCCTCCAATTCCGCAGTCCAACGCCAACTGGAACTCGACCGTCGGCGGCATCAAAGAGACAGTCGGCAACGTGACCGGCATCACCTCGCTCGCCCAGTCTGGAAGCGAGCAACGAGCGTCGGGCGAAGCCGAGTACAAGCTCGCGCAGACGCAGGAGTACGTCGAGGGGACGGCGGACCGGATCGGAGGCAAGGTTGACCGCGTCTTGGGCGCCGTCACGGGAGACAAGGCGAAGGAGGCGAGCGGACTCGCACAAGAGACCAAGGGAAAGGCGCAGCAAGGTGAGCTGCCTTGGGCTCGATTTGCTGCTCTCCTACCCGCTGAAACTTACTCTTCCGGATTGTCTCTCCTTTCTGCAGCGGCCAACTCCTCATAGTGGGTGCAATCGGAAGCAAAAGTGCAAAGTAATTCATATACCCTTCTCATTTCTTATGCCAATGCTCGGTGTTCAAAGAGAGAGAATCGGCGGCTCGGGACGGAGACCTTCACCACTCTCACCTTTGACCAGACAGCTCAGCCTACCGTGCTCAAACTGACGAGACTCTGCGGGTAGCCAAGGCAAAGTGTATCTGGCGTGACTGCAGTAGGACTTTCCACCGCTACATCTGCAGCAGATCTATCCGCCTCCGCTTCTCCGACCTCGCCGCTTCCTCCCATCGCCATTTCCGGCTCTCCTTCCACTCCCTCAGCCAACTCTGCACAAACTGAATCTCCTCGACGTGCACTCGCCGGATCGCCGCGGGTTCACTCTCGCGCTTCAAGTCGGCCGAACCGTTCTGGTCCCAGTGGTGCACACCCCCGGGGATGAGTTTGAACGGTTGGTCGAGAGTGTCGAGTCGGTGACCGCGATGAGGAGCGCGCGGAGAATGAGGCGTCGCGTAGAGCCAGGCTACCGTGCGAAGTTGATCACGTCAGCGCGAGCGAAACCTCAGTACGATCGCGAGAATTGGCTCACGGTCTTCGCTTCCATCGATGAAAGCCAAACGCGAGTGCGACAAGTTGTGACCGCCGTACTGATTGACGGCTGTCACGTTCGGTCGCGACGGTACTTCTGTGCGCGGGACATTGTCAGTATCAGAAAGCGGGTCACGACTGCGGGGGGAGAAGAGTCCAACGCACTGTTGACTTTGCCTTTGGGAAACGCAAGCCGGCAGATCTTGCTCGTGTAGTCAATATCGAGCAAGCGCGAGACGATCGAAGGCTCTTCCGGCGAGGGAGGATGGCCGATGAAGTATCCCCATTCTGCAAGCCTCGCGAGCTATCAGCCATTTCCCACCGATTGCAAGGCCGCTTGGAAAGGAGGAAATGAGCGCACCGGTGCAGAATTGGTACGACCACGACTTCCACGGCGCCTCTTCGAGGTTGTCGCCGCCGTACTCGTCCGTGCCGAAGCACTCGTCCTGGGTTGCGTCGGGAGGACAGAGGGGGGCGACGTGCTCGCTCACATAGTTTGCGTACCCCTGCAAGCTCTCGAGCGCCTTTTTCGGGTCGCTCGGCAGGGAGGGGAACAGGGATGCGACAATCGAGGTCGAGTTGTTGTTGCTGTCGTTGGTGGGCGGCGTGAGGGCGTCACAGAATCTGAAGAAACGCGTACTGCCCACAGCCGGGTCCCAGTTTCGAGCTTGCCAGGATCCGAGCGGGATCGCGAGGGCGTTGACAAAGTCGGCGTCCGAGGTAATGTTGCCGAGTCCGAACGCGCCCTTCAGGCGCGAGGTGATGAACGGCATCTTGAGCTCGAGGAGCGAGTCGATCAGCTCGGTGTGGTTCTGGAGGAGGCTGATACACTCGGATGGACCGTGCTGCACGATCGGAGTGTAATAGTCGTGAAAGTCTTCGATCGCAGTCGTGACTGCTGACGAGGCGAGTGCACCCCAAAACACTTCGGGGAAGAGTTTCCGTGCGAACGCCGACTTGGCGCCGGCGTAACTGCCACCGTAGTAGATCCAAGGTACGTTCGCAGACGACAGGTTGTGCGCTTCGAGGCCGGGGAAGACGACGGTTTGGGCAAAGTGCGCCGAGTCGTGCAGGCTCTCTTTGGTCGTCAGGAAGCGGAGCGAATCGGTATCGAGTCGCTCGACCGGGAATGACTCGCCGTAGTACCGGTGCTCGAGGATGACGCCGAGTCCGCCGGTCGCCTCTGCGAGGATGCGAAGGATGCCCGTCTCGAGGAAAGGGATCCGGTCCTCGCCGCTCGTTTCGCCCCCATCGAGCAGATAGACGGGACCGCCCGGTTTGTAGAAAGTCGCGTCGAACCAGTAGCGCTGGTGCCATTCCCTGCTGCCGCCATTCTCGCCGGCGACGTGCGACACTTTTTGCTTGAAGGCGTGAGGACCGAACCGGCGCGGCGACGTCTCAGTTCCCGCTTCAAAGTGTAGCTGCGACATAGAGGTTGGAGAAGCAAACTCTTGATCGTGCTTGGCGGCCTCTTCTGCTCGCTGCAGGTGTCGGTACAGCCCGATTGGCAGCGACGGCGAGGATCCTTTCCGCAAGAGGTCAGCAGCCGCGAGGTTATGAGGTCGAGGCGGAGCTGTAGCCGCCGTTCCTGCTACTGCCAGCCAGGCGATGGCCAGCGTCGGAAGCACAAGCACTCTCATGGTCAGAGAGCGCGCGACAGAGAGGTCGAAGTCGGAGACATGGCGCACCACAGCGCGGATCGGTCACCTGAAACCCCTTTCTTCCTCTTCTAAGGATTGCCATGTATCTACAGTCCCCTTAAATCCCTGATTCTATGCGTTGACATCACTCGGATCCGCCCCCATCCCTTCCCACATCACCTTCCAGTGCCCGTCCACCGGTCCGTCCGAAGCCGTCTTGATCACCGTCTCCTTCGCATCCATCGACGGCAACAACTCGGACACCGAATGTCCGAGCCCGAGCGTGAGCTTGATCTGCGGAGGGGACCGCTCGTACTCGACCAGTTTGGGCGACTCGAGCGGAGCGCCAGGAGGCAGGGCGGCGTTTGCCGCGTCGGTTTCGATCAAGCACATGATGTTCTGAACAGCAGGGCCAGCCTGCGGGTTCCGGGAGAGAAATATCAGCGTTGAAACCTCCATCGTGTTGCGAGGTACGGCGACGCACCTGGTTCCACCCGGTGTGGCCCGCCTTGATCACGCCCGCATTCGCCACGTCGCCGATCGCAAACAGGTTCCGCCGAACCCGCTCGCTATACCGACCCTGGTCGGGCACCCTGGACAGGTCGACTTGAAGGGTGTCTCGGACATTGATGTAGCCGTGCTTGTCGAGCACGCCGGGCAAAAAGTCGCGCATCAACTGCGAATTCGGCTTCTGGCCCGTGCATCGCATCTGCAGCACGCGCCCTTCGTCAGCCTCCCTTCCGCACTTCCGCACACATGAACCGCGCGTTTCCCTTCCAAAGAGGACTGACCAGGAGATCATACTCGACCTCTCGCCCGTCACTTAACCGCAGTATCCGCTTCTCACCCGGCTTGTCATCCTTGACATCGCCCAGATCCGGCCGTTCCCCGAGCACGACGTCGACCCCGAGTTCCTTCATCCTCCTCATGACCTCGTCGTGCACTTCCTGCTTGTACAGAGGCATGAACCGGTCCCGCGAGTGCACAAGCGTGATTCGTTTCTTCCGCGGTGGCGAGCCGGCCGTGGCAGCTTTCTCGCCGAGGTGAGCTGCGTTGGCCGGGTTGTTGTACAAGTCGGCAATGTCGGTCGCGTACTGGATGCCCAAGGCGCCGCCGCCGACGATCAAGATCGAGCTGGCCTTGTCGATCGCGGCTTGTTGGGCCTATCAACCTCGTCGTCAGTCGTCGTTCTCTCTCCCGGCGGGAAAGATTGGCAAACCCGCACTCACCTCGAGGAACGAGACGCCGTCTTTCTTTGTCCGAGCCACCGAGGCGAGTGGTGGAGGCAAGGTGCAACCGAGAGCCTGCGTCGATTGGTAGGTCAGCCCTCTTCCATTCCTTCCCCCCCTGGTCCAGAGGCCGACTCTCAACGCACATAGATCAGATAGTCCCACTTGAGCCTCCGCGCAGCCTCTTTCTTGGCGCGCGTGCCGTCTGCCTCCAGCTGGGAATGTTCCAACTCTGCCGTCAAGCGGTCGACTTCCTCCTCGTCTCCCTCGAGGTCGCGCTCGTGTTCGAGCAGGTCCCGATCCAGTTCGACATAACCGTCGTGCAGCTCCGTCACAGCTGCGCTGACAAAGACGTGCCGTGCTTTGGGAGGTGCGAGAGGAGGAGGCGCGGCGGCGGTGGTGGCGGCGGCGGCGGTATTCGATGCTGGTGTGCCGAGGACATTCTGGTACGGGACAAAGACTTTCGGGGCGTGGCCGGGGACGACCGAGACTCTGTAGCCCGAGACTTAGTTTGGATATATGTAGCAAGGCATTCTCCTCTGGCTTACCGAGGTTGCAGGTAGAGATCTGGGCGATTTTGGATGCGGCCGAGCAGTCGACGTCAGTCTCGCGGGTGTCCCTTTCGCTCGCCTGGCAGGGTCCGCACTCACGGTTGAAATGGCTGGAGAAGCACCAAGGTGACTGTAGAGGTCAGCAGTGCAACCTGGGGATTGCGAGCAGACGAGCCGCGGCTTTGTGCGGCGCCCATTCTTCATCGAGAGCAAAAGGCGCACCTCTGTCGGTCAATGACGACGACGCGGTGCGAGGACGGCAGTGTCTCGCTCAGGAGTTTGGCTGCTCTTGCACCTGTGGCGTAGGTTGCAGAGCGAGGTCGAGGGCGGGTTAAGGAGGGCGGTCAGCTTGGCGGGAGGAGAAGGGCGGGAGGAGCGGAGTCCGGTCGAGTTGACGCACCTGCGTAGCTGCAGCCGAGGACGAGTACGTTGCGCGTGGCAGTAGCGCTCGGTGGGACCATTTCTCAGTCCCGATGCGCTGCGTGTAACGAGGAGGGGGACAAAGAGCCCGGAACATCTTTGATCTGATAATCAGCGCGCTGGCGGCCGGTCGGGTTCGGAACCTCGCGCCGCCGCGTCCGCCGAGGAATTCTCGCTCGCCTCGGTGCTTGATCTCGGTCGTTCGACACGCGCGTCCTGCAGGACCCATGCCGGATCCTCGGCGGTTTCCCACTTATACGAGCTCACAATCAGTTCCCTCAGAACGCCTCGCTCGAGCTTGTTCACGGACGACCTTGGGCGCGTCGGCGCTCGAGCTCGAGAAACACCTCAAGTCGATTCACGCCGCTATAGAGCGCTACGGCCTTCAAGGTGGCGACTGTATGGAGAATTCCTGCTGCTATGGACAACGTGCGACTCTGGCTTGATTTCTCAGTCTGCAGTCGAGTTGCCGCGGCACTCTCACACCATTCGGCGCTCGGACTCAGATTCTGCTCCAGCTTCGGGACATTGATCACATAGCGCCTTTGTCGCTCGTTGCCGTGGCTTTGCTTGCGCGTCCTCTTACACGCGCTTTGGATCGTGGAGCGACGGGGCCTCATCGAGGAGGCTGTTGGAAGAGCCGTTCAAACCGCCGGTCGACGCTTGTGGCCAGATTAGCGGTCACCGGTCCTGCCACCTGCTGTGCCACGCTCTTCCGTACTGCATGCTGCTCTTTGCTCCATGATGAGGTAGCATGCCAGCAGAGGGTGGTGAGAGAATGTGGAGATGTTATCCACGGACCCTCTCACGTCCAGCTTGCAAATCTCCGTATTTTTACACCCGACAGTCTGGAAACCGGCGCGCACCGTAAAAGGGTTCGGACTACTGCTGCGCATGCACGAAATATGCATCAATACTGAG
This sequence comes from Rhodotorula sp. JG-1b, assembly GCA_001541205.1. Lineage (NCBI taxonomy): Eukaryota > Fungi > Basidiomycota > Microbotryomycetes > Sporidiobolales > Sporidiobolaceae > Rhodotorula > Rhodotorula sp. JG-1b. The sequence continues at coordinate 141,786 of KQ954499.1, read as the reverse complement.
CAAGAGCAGGACGCCGACTGCGAGGCGGACTGAGAGATGTGGACGGGAACTGAATGACAAGCGAGCGTTCATTTCATCGGCCCGCGCTCTCTCGAATCTCCCCTCGCCATTTCTCGAATCTCATCTTGCTGATTAGCGAAGGGCATGGATAGTGACGCAGACAAGGTCTCATGTAAACTCGCTCGAATCAGGGAACGAGGACACGGCGGGGAGGCCCTAGGGTCAAAATAGAGAAAAGCGCCGGCCTGGTAAGTCGAGACTTTCCATGCGCAAATCCAGCTCGAAAAAGCTTAAATTGTGCCCTATGTTGCGCTGAAACCTCCTGCCTCCCGGTCGATTTCACCGACAGGCGAGTCATTCAAGCGGGGAGCATCAGCACATCCGAGTCACAAACATTATCCTCATGCAGATACGGAGGAGCTTTTCTCACAGGTGAAGTCAGGCTTCCCCGTGCCTGATTTGCAGAAGGGACCGGCGCCATCTTGCTTGGGAGGAAAGAACGCAGCGCAGGACAGCTTGTGCGATCGACTGTAAGCTCTCTCAATGCTCTTGGAGGTCACGAACCAATCGTCAGGAGAACTGCAGAAAGAGAAATAATGCGGTGTGATGCAGATGTAGTGGCAGAGCAGGAAGACGCCCGCCGCTCCGTCTATTTATCGGACCTTCCAAGCCTGGACGCGGTCCGCCTTCTTGGACCCGGTCGAGTCGCAAACGGTCCAGACGGCACTGACGTTGAGCTCGCGCGAGTTTTCGGGGTCCTTGACGACCGTGATGTTGCCCTGGACAACATCGCCTGCAGAGGGTGTGGGTCCCATCAGGACCTGTTTTCATGCGCCCACGGATTGAAGAAGCGAGAGAGGACGTACCGATCGCGACCTCGAGTGGCTGCGCGAGAACCAACATGGTCTGCTTCCAGTGCGTAGGCGTGTCCCAAGCGCCCGTCGTGAAAAAGACTTCTCCCTCGTCGCTCTTTACGCTTTGCTCCCGCAGGCTCGAGTCGGCCACTCGCGGCGCAGAGGTAAAGTAGGTGTCGAAATGGGCGAGCAGCGCATGCAGGGTGAAGGTGGTGGCGTTCGGTGAAGAGGCGGGAGCGCGGGTGATCGTGAAGGAGAAGGGAGACGAGAAAGACAGGGATGCGATGGTCGCCGTTTGGGTATAGATGTCCTGTGACGAGGAAACGCGTATCAGTAACACGAGCGACCACGACTTGGGGCAAAGCGGGGGCGCTCACAGCGATCGACACTTCGTTGCTAACGACCTCGCCGTCGTCGACCACCTCGATGATCGCCTCGTCCTCGATCTTGTCCTTCATGGCTTGCATGTCGAAGCCATACACGTCGTCCCAGAACTTGACGCGGTCGTCGTACCAAGGCTGGCCCGCGTACCCCGACAGAAGGATCGAGGTTTGCGAAGGGACCATCAGGCCGTCCGGTTGGAGGTACTTGTCGCGGGCGTACAAGACCGAGTCGAGCATGCATTCGTACAAGAGGCAGTAGCCCTGCCGAGATTGCCGTAGGTCAGCAGCGCGAATTGTGTTGAGAGGCTTCCGGAGAGATGAAACGTACCATCCACTCGGAGATGATCACGTCGACTTTCTCTGGCAGGTTGATCTCCTCGACCTTTCCCTTGATGACCCTGCGCGGGAGATGCATTCTCACGTCAGTGTCTTTCCTTGAGAGCATTTGTGCGACCTCACAACGCACGTGATTGTCTCGTCGAGTCCGTTCGCTTTGATGTTGCGCATCGCCTTGTACGCGACGTTGCTGGCATCGACAGCGTAGACTCTGCGGGCACCAGCCTTGGCCGCAAACATGGACAAAATTCCGGTTCCGCAACCGACGTCGAGGACGACCTTGCCTTCAAACCGCGGCTTGTTGGCAGGGTGGAGGATGAAGGAGCGGTACGCGAGGGTGCGCACGCGATCCTTGAGCATGATCTCGTGGATGTCTGGTTTCCCGAAAAGGGTCAGTTTCCTGGTCTCCTTCACCGATCGCGACCATGCAGGCTCACCGTTGTACTGGTACGACTCGTAGTAGTGGTCGTCGTCCTTGTGGATCGCCTCGCCGTCGTCCTCGGCCTGGGCCTTAGCCTTGCCCTTACCGCCTTCCGACATCGGCGCAGCCTCCTCGGCCGCGGCACCGGCTCCGAGAAGCGCCTCGAGGCCCATCTCTTTCCCGCATCGCTCGCGGACAATCTTGCGGAGCTGGTCATTGGCAGCTTGCGCGTCCGAGAGCTGAGCCGTCAGCGCCTCGATCAAGTCGTTTGCGGAAGGGTCCGGCGTCGCTGCCGCTGAAGAGGTGGACGGGACGGGCGGAGCCGCAGCAGCCGGGGCGCCCTCCGACGAGGATGCATTCCGGGCAGAGCTGAGCGAGAGGGTGTCAAAGTCGAGTTCTGGGGGGGGGGGGGGGTGCGGCATATCAACTCTTTGCTCAGCTAGAACTCGCGGTGAAGGAAAAAGGCAACATACGCAGCAGGGCGTCGTCTTCAATGACGGGTTTCAGGAAAGCGTCGTCTTGCAGGAAGGCGGCGTTCCGGTCGAGGCGGCGCAGGGTCGACGGCACGGGGTGCTGTCGAGTCCGCATCAGCATACGGTCTTGTGCGGAAATGTGAAGCAACCCTACCGTCTGCCTGATCCAGTTGATGAGACGGATTCGCTCGAAAAAGTCTGTCCCCAAGGTCAAATCTGTCAGTCGGTGCAGTCCGGGCGAACCCGGATCAGGCAGCTCACCGAGAGTCGCAGCGAGGAGCGGCAAGTCCACTCCGTGAACTTGCTTGTCATGCTGAAGAGCTTCCTGTGCGCTCGAGAACTGTTGGCCGTCGAAGAGAGACGTCGCGGGTTGCGGCTCGTCGTCTCCATCTGCGGCGAAATCGTCCCAGGTCTCGTCGCGGTCCGACTCTGAGCCGCTCGAGCTGCCTTCGGCCTGCATGCTTCCTTGCTTCATGAGCGGGTGAGCGGACTGTAGCTCCAGAGCGGAGTGGAGCCGTTCCGCGTGAAAGCGCAAGAGAGAAAGTTTTCCACGCGCGGAACGGAAACCGTGCTCACGCGCGAGGCGTGCTCAAGGCGGTCGCGGCAGTTCGAACGGGTCTGGCTCTTCGTGTATCGGTATTCGGTCAGTACGGCGTGCACAGCTAGAGAGAGCACTCACTGACGCTCCTCCTCCACGTTTCCGCTGCTCGCTATCCCCGTTCCTTGCCGAAATCGCCTCTTCGACGCCGACCTCACCGCTCCGGCCTTTCACCGACCTCGACCTCGGCCTCGCCTTCATCTCGCTCCCGCAATACTCTCCCTGCTCAGACAGCAATGGCCACTCGTCCGACTGTGCAGGTTCGCGCCCTTGAGGGAGAGTCTTCGGCCTCGCTCCCGCTCCCGGCTGTCTTCACCGCTCCGATCCGCTCGGACGTTGTTGCTCAGATCCACAAATCGGTCGCCAAAAACCGTCGCCAGCCGTACAGTGTTGCCGAGAACGCTGGACACCAAACTTCGGCCGAGTCCTGGGGTACCGGTCGTGCCGTCGCGCGTATCCCGCGTGTCGGAGGAGGAGGAACGCACCGCTCCGGTCAGGCCGCTTTCGGTAACATGTGCCGCGGCGGTCGCATGTTCGCCCCTACGAAGATCTGGCGCAAGTGGCACGTCAAGGTGAGCCAGAACCAAAAGCGCTTCGCTACGGTCTCGGCTGTCGCCGCTACGGCCGTCCCGTCGCTCGTCCTCGCCCGCGGACACCGCATCGACGGCGTCGCCGAGATCCCCCTCGTCGTCTCGTCCCAACTCGAGTCGGTCAAGAAGACCAAGGAAGCCGTCGCCGCGCTCCAGACCCTCCAGGCCCACGCCGACGTCTCCAAGGTCATCGCCAGCCGCAAGGTCCGCGCCGGCCGTGGCAAGGCCCGCAACCGCAAGTTCCGCCAGCGCCGCGGCCCCCTCGTCATTTACAACGAGGACAACGGCTTGGTCAAGGCCTTCCGCAACGTCCCGGGCGTCGAGACCGCCAACGTCCGCTCGCTCAACCTCCTCCAGCTCGCCCCCGGCGGTCACCTCGGTCGCTTTGTCATCTGGACTGAGGGTGCCTTTGCCCAGCTCGACGAGGTCTACGGCACCTACGAGAAGCCGTCGGCCCTCAAGTCTGGCTACACCCTCCCGATCAACAAGATCACCCAGGTCGGTTCTCTTTGCCTTTCCTCTTTGTGGTTCCGCGTCGCTGACCTTCGCTCCCCGCCGCAGACCGACATCTCGGCCGTCATCAACTCGCAGGAGATCCAGTCGGTCCTCCGCGAGGCCGGCCCGGCCAAGACCAAGAAGGCCCGTGCCCAGAAGAAGAACCCGCTCAAGAACCGCGCCGTCCTCTTCCGCATGAACCCGTACGCGGCCACCGTCAAGCGCCAGGCCGCTGCCAACGAGAAGCGCGCCATCGCCGGCGGCAAGAAGCAGAACCACAAGCAGGCCCAGACCCTCGCCTCGAAGGAGTTCAAGGTGCGCTTCGGTCTCGCTCAGTTTTTCTCGTTCGGGACTGACACCCGATCTCTTGGGCAGGAGACTCTCCTCTCGGCTTAAAAAGTGCGTCGGTCGCGCAGTGCATTGCTTTGCTGCTTTGCTGGAGGGATGATGACGGGACTTGTTTGGGTAGCTCTACCGGTCAGGAGGGCCTTCGCAACGAGTTCGCTTTTTACCCTTCACCTCCTTCCGGCCCTCCTCCAGCCCGGTGTGGCTGTCGTCGGGGGCTGGCTTTGCTGTGACGAGCGCTCCCTTTTTCTAGAGGGCGTGGGCGCAGTCGAAAGTTCAGCCCCACCGATCCGTCGAGGGGAGCCTCACCGATCCGTCGAGCCGGCGTTCCGATGCGCCGCCTCGAGCTTGGCTTTCTCTCCGCTCCTTTTCTCCCTGCGCACGCAGTCTCTCTCTTCCGTGGCACACCGCGCTCGCTGCACACCGCGCTCGCTTCAGCCCGGTGTGGCTGTCGTCGGGGGCTGGCTTTGCTGTGACGAGCGCTCCCTTTTTTTAGAGGGCGTGGGCGCAGTCGAAAGTTTAGCCCCACCGATCCGTCGAGGGGAGCCTCACCGATCCGTCGAGCCGGCGTTCCGATGCGCCGCCTCGAGCTTGGCTTTCTCTCCGCTCCTTTTCTCCCTGCGCACGCAGTCTCTCTCTTCCGTGGCACACCGCGCTCGCTGCACACCGCGCTCGCTTCAGCCCGGTGTGGCTGTCGTCGGGGGCTGGCTTTGCTGTGACGAGCGCTCCCTTTTTCTACAGGGCGTGGGCGCAGTCAAAAGTTTAGCCCCACCGATCCGTCGAGGGGAGCCTCACCGATCCGTCGAGCCGGCATTCTCTGATGCGCCCCCGAGCTCGACTCTTTCTCCGCTCCTTTCTCCCAATGCGCGCATGGCAGCCTCGCCTATCTTCGCCATTTCCAGACGACGCCTCTTTGCGCATCAAACCGCAAACAGCCGGACCTCCGACAAAACTTCCGCAGCACGACGTACGCTACAGCTCCCACTTCCGTCACTCAAGCTTGGATACTGGGCAAGGAACGTATCGACTCGCACTTCGACTGCCAGAGTTTCTTCGAATAAGTATGGCCAACGTTTCTCGGCACGCTTTGTCCCGCGGCGAAACGCTGCCTCCAAGCTTGCGGAAGGTCTTTTGAGCGTGTTCGTACCGGCTGGCGCTAGCCGTGCTGACTGCTTAAAGAGCCGGCTGTTTTCATCCTCTCCTCTGACTTGCTCTCACGCAGGCTCTCGCCTTCTTTATAGCACGGCGGCGTCTTTCCAACCACGACGGACCTTGAAGCAGGAGGAACCGGGAAAAAAAGTCTCTTTGATTCTTCAAAAGTCAATGGTAATGCTCGTATAAGAGGGAGCAAGTATAAGGAGGTGATGTACAATGGAAGACGCGCGCTACGAGGACGTGTTAAAGTCGCCCTTCTTGTGCGCCGACTGGTCGTCAAACTCGTGGCGGACGTGCGCGTCGAGGTCGAATGCAGCTTCGAGGAACTGCTCAATCTCGAGCGCGTGCTGCTTTTTGGATCCGGTCGCGACCGAACTCGTCGGTCCACGGCCGGCGTAATAAACGCGGCGGTTCGAGTGGTGCTTCGTCTCGCGCATTGCCGTCTCGAGGCGAGGTTGCACATAAGTCCATGCGCCGTTATTGATCGGCTCTTCCTGCACCCAGTACGTGGTCGCGTTCGGGTACCGGTCGAGGTGCGGCGTGATCAAGTCGTACGGCAGGGGCGACAGCTGCTCGACGCGCGAGATGGCGACGTTTTTGAGGCCACGCTTCTCACGCTCGGCGAGGAGGGTGTAGTACACCTGACCCGAGCACAAGATGTGGCGGACGACCTCCTCCGGCGCGGCGAATCCTTCCGGCTCCGGCTCGGCGAGGTAGCGCTGGAAGACAGTACCGGGGCCGAACTCGTCGAGCGACGACTTTGATTGCGGGTGGCGGAGGAGGTTCTTGGAGAAGACCACGACCATCGGCTTCCGATAGTCGCGGTGGACCTGTCTCCTCAGCGCGTGGAAGATGTTGGACGGGATCGTCGGGTAGACGATCTAGGGTGGCATGAAAAATGGGTCAGCATGTTTCCCTCTCTCTGACGACAATCGGCGCCAACACGCGCCGCCGAGAAGGAAAGCACCCACCTGCATGTTGCAGTCCTGGATCTGCCGGGCCTGCTTCTCGGGCGAGGGGTAGTGGAAGGGGTGGTCGTCGCAGAGTTGGAGGAAGCGCTCGATGCGGGCAGACGAGTGCTCCGGACCCTGGCCGTCGTAGCCGTGCGGGAGCGACATGACGAGACCCGAACGCTGCAGCCACTTGCGCTCGCCGGCGGCGATGAACTGGTCGATCATGATCTGGGCGCCGTTGGCAAAGTCGCCGACTGAAGAGAGACCCGAGTCAGCCGGTTTTCGCACCAAGAGAGAAATCCACGGGAAAAGAGCAAACGTACACTGCGCCTCCCAGATGACGAGGAGGGACGGGTCGACGAGCGAGTAACCGAGTTCGAAACCGAGGACGCCGTACTCGGACAGCGACGAGTTGCAGATCGTGACGGGGGCCTGGTCCTCGCCGAGGTGACGCAGCGGCGTGTAGGTCTCGTCCGTCTTTTGGTCGTGAATAACGGCGTGACGCTGCGAGAAGGTGCCGCGCTCGACGTCCTGGCCCGAGACGCGGACGTGGACCTTTTCGAGCGCGAGGGTGCCGAACGCGAGCGCCTCGGCGGTCGAGTAGTCAATGTTCTTGCCCTCGACGACCGACGTCGCGCGCGTCTTGAGGATGCGCTGCAAGTTGCGGTGGACGTTGAAGCCTTCCGGGGTCGACCCGATCACCTTGCCGACGTGCTTGAGCGTGTCAAAGTCGACGCCGGTCGGGCGCGCCTCGAGGACGTTCTCCTTGAGCTCGCGCGGCGAAGGGAACCCGTCCCACGAGGACGAGAGCCACTCTTTCGAGGTCGGCTTGTACTCCTTGGACTTTTCGAACGACTCCTCGAGCAAGTTCCAGACCCACGCCTTGTGCTTCTCCGTCTCCTCGTCGGTAAACGACTTTTCCTTGACGAGTTGCTCGGTGTAGACCTGCAACGTCGTCGGCTTCTTGTTGATGATGTCGTACATCTTGGGCTGGGTAAACATGGGCTGGTCGCCCTCGTTGTGGCCGTGGCGACGGTAGCAGATCAAGTCGATGACGACGTCCTTGCGGAACTTGGCACGCCAGTCGGCCGCGAGCTGGCACACGAACGTGACGGCCTCGGCGTCGTCGCCGTTGACGTGGAAGATCGGGGCGTCGATCGCCTTGGCAATGTCCGACGGGTACGGGGTCGAACGGCCCTGCGACGGGTTGGTCGTGAACCCGATCTGGTTGTTGACAATGATGTGGACCGTGCCGCCGGTGCCGTAGTTGGGCAGGTCGGCAAAGCCCATCGTCTCGTAGACGATGCCCTGGCCGGCAAAGGCGGCGTCGCCGTGGAGGAGGAGGGCCATGGCCGAAGCCGGGTCGGCGTCGCCCTCAAAGTGCTGCAGCGCCTTGGTCTTGCCGAGCACGACGGGGTCTTCGGCTTCGAGGTGAGACGGGTTGGCGACGAGCGAGAGCGCGACGCGCTTCCCGTTCGGGGTCGGGCGGACATAGTTGGCGCCGAGGTGATACTTGACGTCGGCGGCGGCTTCCTCGTTCGGGTCCTGCGACGGCGCAAACTCGGACAGGATCGCCTCGGTCGGTTTCCGGACGACGTTGGCGAGGACGTTCAAGCGGCCGCGGTGCGGCATGCCCATCACGATCGACTTGACGCCGTGGTCGACCGAGCGGTCGATCAGCGCCTTCATGCCCGGGATGAGCGACTCGGCGCCCTCGAGGCCGAACCGCTTCTCGTTAGGGTACTTGGACGCGATAAAGCGCTCGAACGAGTCGGACCAGACGAGGCGGTCGAGGATCGCGCGCTTCTCCTCGCCGCTGTACTTCCACGGTTCGGGAATCTCGACGCGCTCGCGGATCCAGTCGCACTCGTCACGGTTCGGGATGTGGATGTACTGGACACCAATGTGTCCACCTGTGTGAGGTCGAGTCAGCAAACGGTCGCGCGGGCAAAGCAAAAGGGCAGAGGACGAAGGCGAACTGTAGATCTTTTTGCAGGTGTCGACAATCTGGCGGAGCGTCATCTTGTTGGTGCCGCTGCTCTTGAAGCGGGGCAAGATTCCGGGTCCGAGTTCAAACTCCTTGTCGAGGTCCTTTTCGGACCAGCCGTAGTGCTCGATGGTGAGTTCGGACGGGGTCGAGGTGTCGAGGTCGTGGGCGTTGAGGCCGAGCGGGTCGAGGTTGGCAATCTGGTGGCCGCGGACCTGGAAGGCGCGGACGAGCAACTGGACCTTCATGTGGTCCTCGATCTCTCCGCCGGCTCCGAGGGCGACGGGAGCGGCGCCCTCGATGCTGTCGCCGAGCGAAGGGACGAGACCGGGCGGGGCCTGATATGCCTGCTGCGAGGGGAGTCCACCCTTGAGCCCTTCAAAGTAGGCCCGCCACGAGGCATGCACCGAGTTCTTGTCCTAGTGTGCGTGTGTTGGTCAGCCGCGGTCAGGGAGAGGATGCCGAAGTGCGAGAAGAAGAACTGACCTCTTGCCACGCCTCGAACTGAGCCTGGGCGTAGCTGGCGTTGGTTCCGGTCATGAACGTGTCGGGAGACTGGCTCGCACTGAGCGCGCGCGCACTCGAGAAGCTGCGGGCGACATGACTCTGGCGAGCAGCGGCGGCGACGAGCGCGGGGACGGAGCTGCGCGCGAGTCTCTGTGCTGTTGCCGCGCGATGGGGGTGCGCGGCCCTGAGTGACCTGACAGAGGCCAGCATGCTGTCTCTCGGTATGCGAGTGGGCGGGTCTCGACTGTAGTTAGGGAAGCGAGGAGTGCGAGCAGCCACTCGAGTGCCGCGCTTCTCGCCTCGACTCGTGCCGTCAAGCCGACATGTTCCGAGTCGATTCTCTCCGCGCACTTCAGACGCTGCGGTCCGCTACCTTGCATCCCATGACGAGGAAATTCTACATTGCTACACTCAGTCCTTTGCTCCGTCCGGCTTCCTCTCTCAGATCGAGTGCAGCATGGGCGCCCAATCGTCGACCACCGGAATGATCGCATACCGCTTCTCGCTCTTCCAAACCCGGTCAAAAAAACCCCATGTATGGAAAAACTGTACACCGAGTATAGACGGCAAAAGATGTACGGCTCTTGGGCTCCAGTCAGTTCCCGACTCCGACGGTCGCCGCTGTCGACCCTCCTCCATCAACCGCGACCGCGACCTCGACTTCGACCGATCCCTCATCGGCGACCGCCTCGGCGTCCATCGCTCCGACGCTGACGGCGGCGGCAGGTGATCCTCTCGACGCCACGAGCTCCTTCTCCTGCTCCGCCGCCGCGGCCGCCGCCCCCGCAGCTGACCCATCTTTGCGCGGCTCCTCCTCGCCGCCGTCTCCGCCTCCTTCTTCTTGCTCTTGCTCTTTCTCTTCCGGCTCCTGCTCTTCCGGCTCTCGCTCCTCGACCACCGTCAAGTCGGCCGCGGTCCGCTCGGTTTGGTTCGCCGCCCGCGGCTGGAACCGTTCCCATTCGTCCAACACCCCTCCGCCGCCGCCGCTCGCAGCCATCATCATCAGAGAGTGGTCTGCAGCAGCATTACCACCCGCCGGACGAGGCTCGAACCGCTCGTCATTGTCGTCGTCGTCGTCGTGGTCGTCATTTTCTCGGTCGGGCGAGTCGACAACGACGTCTTGCCAGAACCGAATCTTGGACGTCCCGAGAGGGGTGGTGCCTCCTCCTCCGGCGGTGGCGGCGAACGCACTCCGGAGGGGAGTCGCAGCGCTCGGCAACCCGCGCCAAAAGAGGGCGGATATCGCCCCTCCCCCGCCACCTCCGCCAGCGCCGCTCGCGCCGGATCCCGAGAGCGGGTTGGCCTCGCGGAAAGTTTGAGCAAACGCGCCGGCTGCGTCAATACTGAGATGAGGGCGCTGCTGTTGCTGCTGCTGCTGCTGCATGGAGGAGGAGGAGGAAGAGCAGGCAGAGGGTGGAACGGATAAGGAGAGCGGGTCGAGGACCGGACTGAGCAACCAACTCGAGCGGCGAGCGGGAAGAGAAGGCAGCGACGGCGGCTGTTGGGGCTGCAAGTTGCGAGTCGTCTCGATCGGAGCGAGCAACATTGGATCGTCGTCTCGTTTGTTGTGGTCGTGCGCCCTCCCGTATCCGTATCCTTGCGATCGAAATAGTCCCCCCGAAGCGTTCGCCCGCTGCGAGACCGGCTCTTCGTCCTGCTGCTGCTGCGTCAACGCCTCCTTCGCCGCACGATCGAACCGCGCGCGGTGCCGAGCCTCGCGTTCCGAGAGCCATTCCGGATCCTGTCGACGACGCTGCTGCGCCGCCGCATTCGCAATCGCATTCGGGTCCGACAACTGGGAAGAAGGAGAAGAAGGACCCAAAGTCGGATAGAAAAAAGTCGCGGTCGAGGCCGAGGCCGACCTCGTCGTTTCGGCGGTGGCGGCGGGGGCGGAAGGGATAGGAGGAGGGAGGTAGTACAGCGGCGCAGGTGGAAGAGGAAGTGGCAACACGGTACTCTCCATGACGGGCTCGAAAGCCGACGAATCGAAAGCCTGATCCGCGCCCTCGTAGGGGTCCGGCGAGCCTCCTCCCGCCGCGTTCAGGTCGAGGCCCATCTGAGCTGCCAAGGATCTGTACGCTTCGATCTGAGTGGCGGTGATTACGGCGGCGCCGTTGTTGTCGGTCGGAGCGGCGTACGGCGGCGTCGGCACTCCTCCGTTGTGAAGAAGAGCCGACATGGTTGCTGATCGCGGGAGAGGCGGACGTTGCGCGGTCGTTGCAGAACTGGTCGTGAACTGACTGAAGGGGCGAGGTTGCCTCGCTGCCTGAGCTGCCGCGACCGCCGCCGCCGCCGAGATCTCGAGCCCAACTCCGACTCCGCCGCCAATTGCCTGCCCGGGATCAACGTTGTCATCGACGAAGAAGGGCGAACCGGTCCCGCTCTTAATGGGATCAGCCGCGAGGGACAAGAGCGCCTGTGCGTCTTCGAGGATCGATTCTTGGTTCGCCGAGTGTCGGTTACAATAGTCGTTGTAGGCTTGGAAATCGACCACGATGTCGTCCCGAGGCTGCTGCTGCTCTCCCCCTCCTCCTCCTCCACGCTGAGATTTGTCCGTTTGCTGCTTCCCTCTCTTTGACGACTTGGGGAGTGGCGGGAGCTGGACGGGCGGGGGCGGCGGGATCGGAACGTCGGCTAGGGTTGGGACGGGACGAGGTGCACGACCGAGCTGAGTGGCGAGGACGGCTTCGCGGGTGGCACAGCGCGCGCTCAAGATCTTGACTAGGCGATGCAAGCGATGGGCTTCGACCTCGAGTGCGCTCGAAGGTTTCGGAATCCTGTTTCATGGTCAAAGAGACTTGGGTCAGGGGACGGGAGTAGAGCTGGAGGGAGGAAACGAGGGAGGACTTGCTCGAGGGTGGGCGGTCCATCGGCCCAGATGCATTCCTCTCCGCGTGCGATACAAGAAAGGCACCTGGTGTGACGAGAGCACTTGGCTGCGAGGGGGGGGGGGAGTTTTTTTTTCGGGGAGAGGGGTGAGTTTGCCTGCCTTTCCTCTCGAGGTCCAGGTCCAGGTTGTCAAAGGGTGCCACACGCACTTTTGCGAGCACGACAGTTTTCACCTGGAACAACCAACCACCACACACTCGATCGGTCAGCGAAAACGCGCCAACAAACGTTTTGGGAAAAGACCGACTGGGGTACGTACATGCGAGTTTGGTGTGCCTGCCGAGCGTGTTGGCCGCCGCGAGCGCTCCGATCGGCAGCAACGCTTCGGCACCGTCTCCGTTCGTCGGACTCGCACTCTTTGGACGCGGCGTCCGAACCGGCTTCTTCCTCGGTTTCTTGGGCTTATCTGGGTCCCTTTCCTTGCCTTCGTTCGGGGAGCGGGGAGAATGTTGGAGGGAGCAAATCAGCACTCTTGAGTGACGTGCGAAATTTGGGGGCCGCTCGGCAAGGTAGGTACATACCTTCTGCGGCTTTTCTCTTGAGTTTTTTCGGCGGTGGTGGTGGACTGGTCGCGTTCGCGGTGATGCTGGGTAGAGGATCGATGTATGGAGAGATTGCGAGGAGTGAGGGATCGATCTGCAAGACTTGAGGCGGGGCATAACCGAGGTGGGCCATCGTGGCGATGCTCATCTCGTGCGCGACGCCGCTGAGCGCGCGGGGGGTTGCCGAGTGTGAGAACGGGTAGACCGAGTCAGACGAGTCTCGTCCACGTCGAGCGAGAGTGGGCTGTATTTGTGAACAAGGACCAAGCAAGAGCCGTCAGCCAGAGCGGACGGGGTCCGTTGTCGTCGTCCGTCTTGAGAGGCCGCCGAGAGAGAGACCGCTCCTTGGGGGTGGGCCAGCGTGCGTAGTCTCGAGCTTGTTCTAGAGCGAGGACAAAGTTGGCCGGGAATGAACCAAGTGGCCGGCAAGTCCAAGGCATGTCCGCGCTGTCGTCCGGGGGGCGGACCCAAGAGGGGGTCCCTGCACGCGCAATCGGTAGGCTCGAGCGGCTGGTTCCCCGCAAAGTACGCCGGGCAGCCGAAATTCGCCTGTTTCTAGCGTGTCTGCGTGCGCACGCATACATAGCTGCGATTGTAAGCAGCGTCGGTATCATGCCAGAGCGCAGCGGGAAAGAGACAAGCAAGCTGGCGTCGGTCATTCTCGGAGTTGCCGCCAAGCACTCAAGGCCAATTCGGTGAATTTAGCACTCGCAGACAGCCGATTCCTTCAGCCAGGAAAAGAAGGAGAGAAGTTGGGTTGAGGTCAAAGAGGTCGTCGCCGATTCGCTCGAGTTGTTACTCCACCTCAACTATCATCTCCCAACGATGCAGTCCTTCCGCCAGTCCTGCATGCGCCCTGCTGTCCGCGCCTTCTCTTCGAGTGCGCGCACCTCGACCATCGTCCCCATGCGCGCCGTCGAGAGCGAAGGCACCAGTCGCGTTCCGGCCGAAGCACCCGAAGGAGGCGCCATCACCCCCGCAGGAGTCGTGAGCGGTGCTCCCGGTGCGTTGTTCATTCCCATCTTTTCTAGCTCCAGGTCCAGGCGACCGCTGACTTTCGCTCCCCCGGGCGAGCAGAGGAGATGCACCGCCGACCGGTTCGGATCTACCGCCCTGCTCCTCCTGCCACTTCGTCCGCCAAGACGACCTCGCACAACTGGCGTATCGACTGGGACATCCTCCAGGGCGCCGGTCGATGGGAGAACCCCCTCATGGGCTGGGCCAGCTCGTGAGTCTTCTCCCCTGCCTCGCAATCGATGAGCGTTTGCGAGGCCGCGCGTGCGTGAACCTCACCAAGGCTACCGATACTCAATTCCTGTCCTGCCCGAACAGCGCCGACTACGTCCAGGGAACCTCGCTCACTTTCACCACCGCCGAGGAGGCGATCCACTTCTGGTGCGTCGAGCCCTCGCCCGCCTGGGCTGCTACCTGCCCGGAACACTGGGGAGTGGGCATATGCTCATGCTGTTTGGTCCTTTGTCGCACAGCGAGAAGCAGGGATACCCGTACATCCTCCAGCAGCCGAACGTTCAGAAGTTTGTCCCGAAAACTTACGCCAAGTACGCCTTCCTCTCCTCTCACCTTTGTCCTTTCTTCCCTGCCCGGACGAACCAAGTCTTTTATCGGGAGACCACTGCTGACATGCCGCACGCTTTCCCAGCAACTACACCTACACGCCTCGCAAGTTGCGGATCCACCACAGTACGTTGCACTCTCTCTTTCACCGGAAGCTCTTACGCGCGGGCTCCAGTGATTGATCTCAGTTTGTCCCTCGTACAGCCAAGTAGAATGCGCCCGTCTTTTGTGCTGTTCGACTCGTGCGAAGACAGTTTGTAGTCCAGCTGGTGGCAGAACCTGGGCCGATGAATCAGCTGTTTATGAATTCTGGGTCAACCCCCCTCGGAGTTTCTCCTTCCTCCGCGTCCTTTGCGGGGTGCATAGGCGTCTCCCTCTGCGTCGCATTTCAGGCGGCAGTGCATTCTCGCTTACTCAATTGCGCGGAGATCGCGGCGCTGCACCGCCTCCTTCCAGATCGGCCCGCCTTTGAACTCTTTTCTCGTTTTTATTTTTCGCATTGTTCGTTGACGAGTCCAGGCATTCTTTGGCACAGCTCAAGCTGGCAACTGGTGTACAGTTCCCCGCTCGGATACCCGGGTTTCCACCAGAGTGCCAAGGGTCTACCTGTACGCTTGGCGCGCGCGGCCGAGACGAGGCGAACCGGGACGCACGAACCCGTCGACCTGCGCGGGACTCGATGCCTTTGAGCGACAGAAGACGACTCGCAGGACAACTTGACGCACGACTGGAGCCACCGAGATCGTGAAAGGGCGCAGAAACAGAGTGGGATGAGCGATGCGGAACGGCTGTTGACCGGCGCGGCGGGACGAAGAAAGGACGACGTCGAGAAGAACGCGAGCAGCGACCACGTCGACACGGAGCAGCCAGGTCACGCCGCACTCGCAGCAAGTGTAGTGAGACTGGGTCGACCGCTGGCTCAAGTCCGCGCGTTCAGCTGGCCACGCCGAGTCGCTCTCGTCGTCTGCGTCGTCTTGCTCTTCAAAGCGCTCTCTCGGCTCCCTTCCATCTTGTCATCACCTTCCCTCGTTGGGAACCCGCACCCAATCCCGCGCCTGATCGAACGCGCCGGCACCGAGCACGCACGGCGCAGCGCCGCCGAACCGACCACGCTCGAACAGGCGTACGCGCTCTACCGCGCGCGGCACGGTCGACCCCCTCCGAAGGGATACGATGCCTGGTTCTTTTACGCGAGGAGGCACCACGCGTGCCGGATCGGCGGGTTCGACGAACTGTACGGGAGCCTCAAAATCTGGTGGGGAGTCGACCCTCGCGAGATCCGAGAGCGGACGGAGCGCATCGGAGCGGACCCGAAGAAGAGCCATGCGCTGGGGAGAGTGCGTGTGCGGGAAGGGCAAGTGGTGACGTGGGAGGAGATGGGGCAGCTGGGAATTGGTCGGGGCGCAGAGGAGATGGACGACGCCGAACCGAGAACGGCACTCGAGGAGATGCTCGGCCGACTCGTCAGCGACGGCGTACGCTTACCGGATGGTGAGCCTTTTGCTTGCTTGCAAAACTCCTTCCGTATTTGATTCCCCGTCCTCCCCGCTGACTGTCGTGTGTTGGTGGGGCTCGCACAGTCGACTTTTTCGTCAATCAGCTCGACGAGCCGCGCATTCTGCTCGATTACGGCGAGAGGATGGACCTCGAATCGCGAGCGCGGCGAAGAAAGCGTCAGTGCATTGCCCTTCCTGGTTTGCCTGTACGGCGTCTTGCGTTGCGACGCCGAACCTGGCTGATGGGCGTTTTTGTTCCGATACAACAGCCCGGCGCCAACAAGTCGAGGACCTCGATTTACACGACATCAATTGGAAGAACGCGCCCACCGCCTACGAAGTGCTCCGGAAGGCTTGCGCGCCGTCGTCGGGTGCTCGACGAGCCGTCCTCTCGCCCGATCCCGGAACCCACCCCGTGACGAGTCTCCGCTACGCGTCCGCGTTCACGACCCCTCCGCACCTCGGAGCGTTCATTACGGATCACGATCTCGAACGACGGTCTTGGTGCGACCAGCCCGACTTGCGCGATCTGCACCAGACTTTGATCCGCCCGCTCAGTTTGAGCTGGACGCATCAGCTCTTTCCCGTCTTTTCCAACAGCAAGATTGACGGCTTCAACGATATCCTGATCCCGACCTGGTATCACTGGTACCGTAAGATGCCCTACCGGAGTCAGCAAGACGTCGAATGGAAGGGCAAAGCGAATCAGGTTTGTCTGTCTCGCTCGCGAAGGTGCTTTTATTCAGTCGGAGACTCATCCCGTGCCATTTGCACTTGCACAGATGTTCTGGCGCGGCACCAATACGGGCGGACGCTCAGAGGGGCTGAGCTGGATGGGTTGGCTCCGCTCTCGCTTGGTGAGCAAGGTGAACCGTCTCATCGAGTGGCGGCATTATGATCGGGTCCTCCTCGCCGGGAACGACAACAAGACGCTGGCCGTCACGTTACCCTCATCGGCGATCAATGCTGCCCTCGCCGACGTCGCGTTTGCTGCTCCGGACCACCACGGCGACGAGGCGTCGCTCGAGACCCAAGTGACGGAGCCTTCGTTCCGGTTCACCCGCGTCGGCGAAGTCCCGTTCGCCCACAACTACCTCTACAAGCTCGTGCTCGACATGGACGGCACGGCCTATTCGGGTCGGTTCCCGGCCATCATGGAGTCGCGATCGGCCGTGATCAAATCTCGGCTGTACATCGAAGCGCTCGACGACGCTCTGATCCCGTGGTACCACTACGTGCCGCTCTCGCTCCGCTTCACCGAACTGTATCACCTCCTCGCGTACTTTTTCGGACTCGCTCCGGTGCCCCGACTCGCCGCGGAGCAAGGCTTCCCGGCCCCGTCGCAACGGGACCTCGACTCGATCCGACATGGCCGCGCGCACGAGGAGGATTTGTTCCGCATCGCCGTGCACGGGCGCGAGTGGGCGCAGCGGTGCGCGAGGCAGGACGACGCGTTGATCTATGTGTATCTGCTCGCGCTCGAGTGGGCGAGGTTGTGCGCCGACGACCGCGAGACGGATCGATGGTCGCTCCTCCTCGGATAACAATATGTACATATACGCATTCTCGCCCAGTTAGACTTGCAAAGACAATCGTTCGCAGCTGATATCGAGCTCCTCGGCGCCTGTCTCCGCCTCCCCTCGATCACTTTTCGGCCGGCCGTCGCGGTTCGCCTGCCCCACATCGAACCCGACTCGTCGTCCTCTCTCTGCCAGAGCTTTCCCTCCCCATTCTCCTCCGCCGAGCAAGGGAGTGCTACAGGATGACGCACTACGTACCAGGTGTCCTGCGAACCCTCGCTGCCGCTGCTTCCCGCTCTTCTGCACGTTCCGCCCGCGCTCCTGCAGCGCAGCGAGTTTCTCGGCTCGCCGCCGCTTCTTCCCAGCGTGCTTACTCAACGCCAGCATTCTCAACCGCCGGGCTCGGGCTCACTGAAGATCAACTCGAGGTGGGTCTGTTCTCTCACACTTCCTTCAAGCACATTGTCCCTTGACGCATTTTTCCACAATGGGGCGCAGCTGCGGGAAACGGTCGCCAATTTCGCGCAGAAAGAGATTGCGCCGATCGCAGCCGACGTGGACAAGGCGAATGCGTTCCCCAACGAGATGTGGACCAAGTTTGGCGAGATGGGCTTGCTCGGCGTCACGGTCGGCGAGAATGATGGAGGACTCGGGAAAGGGTGCGTTTCCGGCACAAACCGGGCGCGTTCGGCGGCCAAGACCTCGACTGACGGTTCCTTACAGATACTTGGACCATCTGATTGTGATGGAAGAAATCTCCCGAGCGTCCGGCTCGATCGGCCTGTCCTACGGTGCTCAGTAAGTCCCTGTTTGCCGCTCGTGAGACCTTCTCAGGCAAAGATGAACCTGGGTTGTTCTTGCCCGCCGTACAGCTCCAATCTCTGCGTCAACCAGCTCAACCGACACGGAACCGCCGAACAGAAAGCGAAATACCTGCCCGGCCTCCTCGCCGGCACGTCGGTCGGGTCGCTCGCCATGTCCGAGACGGGTTCGGGCAGCGACGTCGTCTCAATGCAGCTCAAGGCGGAGAAAGTTGACGGCGGGTACCGGCTCAACGGGCAAAAGATGTGGATCACGAACGGGCCGGATGCCGATGTCCTGATCGTGTACGCCAAGACGGAGCCGGAGAAGGCTTCAAAGGGCATCACCACGTTCATGTGCGTCTCACGCGTTTCTTGCCGACACTGAGGAGCGGCTCATCTGACGAACCCGCGACGGTGCACGTGTGTAGCATCGAGAAAGGCTTTGAAGGTTTCTCGACCTCGCAGAAACTCGACAAGCTCGGCATGCGCGGCTCCAACACTTGCGAGGTTTGTCTCGGCGTTCTCTCTTTCTCGCGATGGGCGCGCACGCCGAGGGAGCACTTGACTGACATACTGCTTCCGACGTGTTTCTTCAGCTTGTCTTCGAGAACTGCTTTGTTCCGGCTGAGAACGTTCTCGGAACGCTGAACCGAGGAGCTGCGGTTCTCATGAGTGGTCTCGACCGTAAGTGATACCGATCGTGACGGCCCTCAGTCGCAAAACAACAGCTGACTCTATAACATCGGTCGGCGGCTCTGGGCAGTCGAGCGCATTGTCCTCTCCGGTGGCCCGCTCGGTCTCATGCAGTCGGCCTTTGACGTGCGTCGTCTCCCCTCTCTGCCCCCGGCAGAAGTATCTGCGCTGACAGCATGCTCGCATTCATCCCGTTTGCAGTACGCTCTCCCCTATGTCCATGAGCGCAAACAGTTTGGCGAGCCGGTCGGATCGTTCCAGCTCATGCAGGGCAAGATCGCCGACATGTACACTCAAGTCAGCGCGGGTCGAGCGTATCTGTACAGCGTCGCAAGAGGTTCGTTTCGCTAGCACTTTTCCTCATACAGATCGCGCGCTGAACCCACTCTTTGTACGGGTGTGTGATCGTCGTGCAGCTTGCGATGCCGGCGAGATTTCCCGCAGGGTGAGCTCGATCTTATCGGGCTGTCGGGGAAGAGTCACGATCCGCTGACAGTAGCTACGTGTGCAGGACTGCGCTGGAGCTTTGCTCTACTCATCCGATCTTGCCGTCTCGGTCTGCCTCGAAGCGCTCCAGATGCTCGGGTGCGTACTAGTTGCGATCTCTTCTTCGCCGCTATCTGAAAGCTGATCATGCTCTGTTCTTTGCCGCCTCGCGCGCAGTGGAAACGGCTACACGAACGAGTACCCGGTCAACCGATACCTTCGGGATGCGTTGCTGTACAAGGTTGGGGCCGGCACGATGGAAATCAGGCGGATGCTCATCGGTCGCGAGTTCAGTGAGTTACTCTCTCCCTACTTCTGCGGCCTCCCGGAAGGGCAGGGTACTGACCAATGTTGACGACTGTTGCAGACAACGACTATGCAAACATGTAGAGGTGGGGACCGGTCTCGAACAGGATTCTTGCTTTTTTCGCAATCCAGCAGCATTTCACTTTGCCCACCGTACGGCGCTTGCCGTGCGGGTCTGACTGCGACCTCAGACAATCTTGGCCAGGTGCCTGTGTGCTGCAGTACGAGTCTATATTTGAGAAGCGAAGTGTTGAGAAGTGGCGCCCCTTCATCGGCTTCGGCTCGGACTCGGACTCTTGCTCTCTGTCTTCCGAGTCCAGCTACTATAGAGTCGCTAGCACCCGCACAATCAGACCGAGGTTCTCTACCCCCGGCCATGCTGGCGGACCCTGTCTCGCGCGAGTCGCCCTTTGTCGCGTTGACCTTTCTCGCCCTCGCTCCGCCTCATCGCCCAGCAGCGCTCCAAGCCGAGCTGTACTCGCCCCTGCTGAGCTCTCACAGCTGGATCAAGCGCTTCTCCGTCCTGCAAGAGCTCGGCGACCCCGACGTCGCTGCCAACTTGGGCGGTCGAGGAGGCATTCCACGCGGACATACCGTCATTAGCGAAGCGTACGGCTCAACGGGATGCGTCAATGCCTCGGCGTGGGAAGACCGAGGACCCGAAGCGAGGCTTGCGACCGCCGGAGACGATACCAAGTGCGTACATCCAGGTCTTCTCCCGCTCTTACAGTGCAGAGTGTCAAGGGGCAAGTCACTTTGTCGCGACGCTGACGGGCCTCGCAAGCGCAGGATCTGCATCTGGAGTCCAGGAGTTGAAGGAGAGCTGCGCAGCCGCGGAGGAGAAGCGCAAAGTCCTGTCCTGGGCTATGGTCTGACTGACACGATCGATACCGGTGCGTTCCGCCGCCACTTGCGTCCTCCTGTTCTCGCTCTTCGCAAAACGTCCGCATCCAGCTTCGCTGACTTTTGCTTGCGAACGACTGAAAAGGTCACCGTGCCAACATCTTTGACGTCGCATGGGCGCCAAGCACTCGGAATGACCTCTTTAGCGTCGCCGGAGACCATACGGTACGTGGAGTCCCCAAATTCCGACCTCCGCCGCCGTGCAAATTGTGCACTCGCTCACTCACTTGACGAGGTCGGATTCCGTGCGCAGGTCCGCGTGTTTGACATCTCGCTCGCGACGAATCCGAAACTGTCTTCGATGACGATCACTCCGCCGGCGCCGCATCGACCTTTCCAGCACCACGAAGAGGCATCCGCCTGCACGGCGGTGTATCGCTGCCACACGGACAGGGTCAAACGCATTGCAACCGAAGCTTCGTCTCACGTCTTTCTGACTTGCGGCGAAGACGGCACAGTGAGGTGCGTACCGGGGCGAACGGATCAGGACGGTGATTTCGTGCTCATCACACTTTGCGCGCACATGTTTTGCAGGCAACACGACACTCGCGTTCACCACAACTGTCGGACTTCGCGCTTTCAAGCGCCCGGCGAAGCCGACTGCCCGCTCCCGCTCGCTTCCTACCCGTCCCTCTCCCTCTACTCGCTCTCGCTGTCATTGCTTCGGCCACACCTCTTTGTCGTGGCTGGCACTTCACCCTACGCCTATCTCCGTACGTACCGTCTTCTCAGTCCGTATAAAACAGTGGATCCTGGTACTGACTCGCGGCGAATTTGTGGTGGTGCTTTACTGCGCCGGCAGATGACAGGCGCATGATCCGCCAAGCCAGCTCGGACTGGTCCTTGCCCTCCTCCTCTCTCGCCGGATCCGATGACCTCACCGTCTGCGTCCGCCGCTTTGGCGTCCCCGATCCCAAGGAACCCTGGAAGGGAGACCTCACGAAGCAGATCGTCTCGGCGAGGCTGTCGCCCGATCGACCTCGCGACTTGCTCGTGTCGTACTCGGACGACGCGGTCTACCTCTTTGATACGGACGGAGAGACGTTTGTGAGGCCGAGGAAGCCGAGGCACCCCGGGGAGGACGAGATGTGGCGAGGAGGCGAGCAGAGTGAGGGGGACGAGAATGACTCGCCAGGGGGAGGACTGTCCGACGAGGACGGCGAAGATGACGAGTTGCAGGAAATGGAAGAGGCCGAGACTGAGAATGGCGCCAACGCGCGGGCTGAGCACGAAGAGAAGGGGGATCCGCCGACCGGCCGCGAAACAAGCGTCGGAGACGACGACGAGGAGATGAGCGAGGAGGGAGAAGACGACGACGACGACGACGATGAAGAGGAGGAGGATCTGCCGTTTGACCCGTTCGTCAAGCCCGCGAGACTCGCGCCTCATTCCGAGATTCCGATGGTCGCGCCTTGGCGCAGGTACGACGGTCACGCCAACTCACAGGTGATTCGGCATATTCGCAGCGTCTCTAAAGCTCGAGCCATACTTACTGCCTATTCCGGGCTCCACAGACGGTCAAGGACTGCAACTTTGTCTTTTCCGATATGGTTGTCTCTGGTAGCGACGACGGCAATTGGTTTGCCTGGGACCGAGCGACCGCCGAGATCATCGGCATCTTCCACGGCGACGAGAGCGTAAGTCCCACCCTTCACGCGAACGGCTGCAGGGCCTTGATCTAGTATTGACCTCTTCTTCCCGCTTCTTCTTCGCAGGTTGTCAACGTCATGACGCCTCACCCCAAACTTCCCATCGTCGCCGTTAGCGGAATCGACGAGGTAGTCAAGCTCTTTGGCGCGACTTCGGATCCCGAGATCATCGAAAGTTCAAACCTCGCAAAGGACTACGATGCCATCAAGCGGCGGAACGCTCGCGGTGAAGGCCGAGCTCATTTCGCTTCGGCGATTGGAGCGGTGCGTCCTATCCTTGCCAAAGAGGTGTTTTTTCTCAGCTGTGGTGACTGACTGGCCGCATCTCTCGCTGAACGAACGTGCAGGAACGCTTGATTCAAATGCTCTTCGGAGGAGCTGGGATTCCGCTCGGTATCGGCGGAGAGGCGGACGATGACGAGAACGAAGGTGACGATGAGGTCGGCGCTGGCGAGGAGGACGGCGGCGGCGGCGGCGGCGGAGAAGCGACAGGCGGTCGACAGCAGCGAAGGCAGCCACACCCCCGCGTCCGCATCGTCACTTCAGGAGAAGACGGGAACGAAACGGCGCAGGAGTGCCTCTTGATGTGATGTTGACTGCTAATTCGTATCTTCTGTGTATAGTCATCCCTTTCGCTTTGTTCCTTGCCACACTTCGCAATCATTCGACCTCCCCTTTGAGCACGAGATGGAGGGGAGAAAAAAGCCAGATATGCGAAAGACAGGCGATGAATATGCTACAAGCGAGTGTGGAAAGTGGTGCGAGGTCTTTATGAGTGCGACATAAGTTTGGAACCTGACGGGCGGGGTGCAGAAAGCGGGGTATGCGGCCGCTCTCACGCGTACGGGTTGCACGCAGTCATACGGATGACCGGTGGCGAGCGACTGCAGTCGGCCTACGCAGGTTTACAAGGTGAGTCAGCTTGCTGAGGTCTTTAGACAGGCCATGATGCACGCCAAGACGCACCGAAATGACGACAGGCACACGCTGCAGGACCTGAACGGTCTGCGAGCAGTGTCCGTTCTCGCTCGAGAGGCCTTCGAACGTGAGAGCAGTGCGCTGCAGGTACAAGCCGAGTCAGCATCAGGCTGCACCGACGCTCGTGAAAGAGGAACGTGACTGACGTCGCGCGACTTGCGGTGCTGCTCGGTGTCCAGCACGCGCTTGGCAGCACTCTTCGGTCCATTCTCCTCCACGACGTCGTCTTCGAAGAGGGCACTCTCTGCTTCGCCCTTGCCGTTGTCCGCCTCCATGAGCTTGGCGTGGTGCTGAGCGGTAGCCCGGAGGCGTTTGAGATGCTCGTCCTCGCCGGTCTCTGTGAGGTAGGCCAAGACGTCGACGCCACGCTTCCAGAAGATCTGCAGAGCGTTCTCGCGCTCGTCATAGACGGTGCTCTGCGGGCGAACGAGAGAATGGTACGTTAGAGGGCAGTCTCCACTTTTGAAAAATACATCCGGAACAGGAACTCGCCTCCGTCGGGATCTGGTCCATGTGGACCCGCTTCTCGACGCCAAACTCGCTGACGAGGACGTCGAAAGCCTGGTCGAGGACTCCGATGACGGTCCCGTACCGGATGACGGGGCCGTATCGCTTCGTCAGATCCTCGATCAGGATGCAGAGGAACAGGTGCTGCGACTGCTCCTGGGCGAGACGAGCAGCATCCTTCTTCGTGTTGCAGGTCGCGGCGACCTTGGAGATCGTCTCGGTGTCGAGCGAGAAGCGCGGTTCCGAGATGATGCCGCTCGCATTGCCGGTCTGGCTCTGCAAGACGGCTTCGAGCTGACGGTGAACGAGAACGTCGGCGTAACGACGGATCGGCGAGGTAAAGTGCGTGTAGAGGGGGACGTTGAGCGCATAGTGACCGTAGCGCGAGATGTCGAGGGTGCCCGTGCAGAAGTACTTGGCGCGGTGCATCGCGCGAGTGCTCAAGTGCTGCAGCGTCAACCGCTCGGCCGGGTCCTTCACGTCCACGATCGACTTCATGAGCGAGCCGGACGAACTGCCGTCGAGGTCGACGCCGATCTTCTTCATGCGAGTGACGAACGCCTCGAGTCGGCGGTCGATCGGCGCCTCGTGGCGACGGAGAAGGGCCTGATCCGGCAGGCCCGACGCGATCTTGCCCGCGACGGCGATGTTGGCCATGAGCATGAACTCCTCGATGAGCTCGTTCGCCTCCTTGCGCTCGTATTCGTGTGCGTCGACCGGAAGGCCGAACTCGTCAAGTCGGAACGAGACCTTGACGTTGTCGATGCGCAGAGCGCCGCCATCGAAACGGCGGGCACGCAGTTGCTTGGCGAGCGCGGCGAGCATCTTGACGTCGTCTTCAACGCCCTTGGCGAGCTCTGCGTCGTCCACCTTGCCCGCTGGCAAAGCACCATTGTCGATGACTGCTTGCGCGTCCGAGTAGGCGAGCTTTACCTTTGAGCTGCGCCGCGGAAGGGAGGTGTGGGTCAGCGCCTCGTTCCTCCCGACCCTTCACAATCTCAGCCGGGAACCTACTTTATGACGGTCTTGCCGAACCAGGTCGAAATCACTTGACCTTCCGGCGTGAGAGTAAAGATGACCGAGAACGTGAGCTTGTCCGCGCCGGCGTTGAGCGAGCACAGCTCTTCGGACAAGGTGGGCGGGAGCATCGGGACCGCACGCTGGACCAGGTAGACGGTGGTGGCGCGCTTCCGCGCTTCGCGGTCGAGTGCAGTATTCGGCTGTTCCGCAAGAGAGCCAAGGTCAAAAAATTAAGGGAGCTCGTGACGGAAGTGGGGGCGATAAGCTCACCTTGACAAAGTGTGAGACGTCGGCGATGTGGACGCCGACTTCGTACGTGCCATCTTCGTTCTTGATGACGTGAAGTGCATCGTCGAGGTCCTTGGCCGTCTCGGGGTCGATGGTAAAGACGCGGTGCCGACGCAGGTCGCGGCGAATGTCGGGCTGGATTTCCCGCTCGGGGATCGACCACGGCACGGGAGGCAAGCACTTGTTGACGGCCTCGGAAAAGTCTTCGGCCGAGAAGTTGCAGTCTTTCAAGAGCGCACTCGTCTCGGTCTCGATGTCGCCGATCGCGCCGAGTTCTTCGACGAGCTGCCCGAACGGGTGGAGCGACGTGATCGGCCAGCGCTTGATGCAGGCGACAAAGAGCCGGTCGGCGTATCGCTCCGAGTGGGTGACAAAGTCGGCGGGGGCCTGATCCGTCGGGATCGCGATGAGGGGGACGCGCTTGTCGGTCGGGCGGAACCAAATGATCTTTGGCGCTTGTTGCTGCTGCTGCTGGTGACCGTTGCGGTCTCCTCCGCCGCCGCGGAGGTCGACACCTTCGCGCTCGCGCCGTTCGGCGTCCTGCTTCTGCTGCGTCGCCGCCGACGAGGGACGGAGCACGCCGAGCGTACCGCTGAAGAGCTGACCGGGCGCGCGCTCGAGCACGGCGACGACGTGACCGGCGTACTGCGGCTTTTGCTCGTCCGTGACTTCCTCGTCTTCAAAAAGGAGCAAACCCTGACCTTCGACCTCGACGTCGTCCTTCTTCTTGTCCTGCTTGCGGAGGTCGCGCGTCGCCTTGGGGTCGAACGAAGCCATCTCTTCCTTCTTGCGCTTCTTTTCCTCCTTGTCCTTTTTGGTCCCCCACACGTCGTCGACTTCGAGCAACTCGACGGCGACGACATCGCCTTCGAGCGCGCGGTTGCGGTCCTTGGACCCGCAGATGTAGATGTCGGCATCGAGCGCGTCACTGGCGACGTAGGCGTCGGACCGGTTCCGCTTGTTGACCCGCAGAGTCCCGACGACGAGTTGTCCGGCAGCGAGCAAGGGAGGGATACTCGCCTGCGGGAGGTAAGGCGCGAACAACGTCTTGCGCATCTGGTTCTGATTCCCACCGCCACCACCACCATTCGGACCGCCGCCCATTCCGGGTTGGGGGATCCCGCCTCCGTAACCCGCCATCGCGAGTTGGCCCGGTCCGCCCTGGCCGCCCGGACCGATCGCCGACATGCCGAACGAAGGGACGCGTCCGTGTCCGGCCGAGGCGCGGTAGGCCCCGAGCGCCTGCAAGTGCGCCGATGCCTCGGCGAGGTTGGCACTACCGGCTTGGTGGAGAGTTTGTTGCCACCCTCCGAGGGACGACATGCTCCCGCTCGTGCGGCGCTGGTGGCCCAGCGTCCGACCCGTCGAAGGGCTGTCGTTGTTGTTCGTGGCTCCGTAGAAGCCGCCTTCGTCTTCGACGAACCGGCCCTGCTGTTGGCCAAAGTTGTACATCGGAGACGATTGCTGCTGTTGTTGTTGTTGTTGGTTGGCAGTCGGTCCGCGCGGCGGGAACTGGAACCCGCTTCCCAGGCCGTTGGCGGCGGGACCACCAGAGGTCTGAACCGAGTGACGCCTGCCGTGTCCGAGCGGGACTCCACCCGAGAGAGCGGCCCCGGCCGACGACGACTGCGAAGCCTGCTTCTGGTGTCCGAACGGCGAGCCACCGCCGCCGCCAGTCGACGCCGCGGCAGCGGGGATCCCGAAGGAGCCCATCGCTCCCGTCGGTTGTTGCTGCGCCGCCGTGGACGACGAGAGTCGACGGTGGTGCGTCTGCTGCGTCGGAAGGAGGGGGGCTTGCGAGACCGGAGGCGGAAGGGAAGCGGCTTGGGACGTGTGCGCGACGAGGGAAGCTTGCATGTCGCCGAACCGGGCCATCAAGCTCTCTTGCTGCAAGCGCAAGTTCTCGAGCTGTTGCTGGATCGCGAGTTGCTCGGCGAGCAGTTCCGTCGTGCCGGCGCCGCCGACGGCCGGGATCTGTGGGATGGGCGGAACGGCCTGAGGCGGCGGCGGCGGCGGCGGGAAGACAAAGTTGCGCTGAGAGTGGTAGAGCTGCTGCTGCTGCTGGTGTTGGAAACTCCCGTTCGTCGCGCTGGCAGGCATGCCGGTCATGAGATCGAAGCGCGAAGCCGTCGGCGTGACGAGGCCTTCGTCGATCATGTCGTGGATCGGACCGAGCGAGTTGGGGTTAAACCCGCCCGCGGCGGGGTTCAAGCTCGTCGGCGGCAAGTTGGACGGAGGGGCTCCCGTGACCGAGATTCCGACGCCTCCTCCTCCTCCGCCCGATGACGAGCCGAACGAGCCAGTCTTGCGGTGTTGGTGCTGCTGACCTTGACGAGCGCCGGCAGCTCCTCCGATTGCGGGCGATTGATCGCGCGTCTGTGTCGGCGACGAGCGACGCTGCTGCTGCTGGCCGCTCTGACCTCCGCTCGAACTGCCGCGACGGTTGTGACCTGCTCCTCCGCCGTTGCCACTCGCCGGTCCGTTGCTGCGGCTCGACTTGCGCGAGTGCTGTCCCTGTCCCGATTGCTGCTGAGAAGGCTTGCGTTCATTGTTGGGCGACGCAGCGCGGTTGTTGGTCGATCCGCGGCGCTGGTGTTGCTGTCCGCCGCCACTGGCGCCTCCCCCTCCTCCTCCACGAGAGCGATTCCTCGACGGAGACTGCGAGCGGGCCGCGGGCTTGGACTTGTTGGTGGCTGCTGCCAAAGAAGAGTCGCTATTGGTAGCGGTGGGATTGCCGTCTGGCGGCGGTGATGCTGGATTCGCCATCTGATTGTGCGACAACGGTTCCGAGGCGGTGCGAGCGAGTGATTGCTCGTTTGCTCCTCAGGCGACGTGGGCGTGGAGCGAGATGGATCGAGATTTTGTGAGGGTACAGACTCGACTGCGCGGTCTCTACAGCGCCGATGTCGAGTGAAAACGAGGAGCGGAGAAGAAGCGAGACGTGTCGTCAAGTCGGGAGGTTGCAGAAACAGCGAGTGCGGCACCAGACGAGTCGAGAAGGGCGAGGATACAGACAGAGTAGTACTTGGAATCAGCCTGTGTAGTCACCCGCACGCTCCGCACCTGCGATCAGGGCGAGAGTCGAGGGGCACACAAAGGGGCGCAAAGTGACGTACCTCGTCAATCGGACGCGTCTCTCGAGCGCTGCGGTGCGGGTGGGCGTGGAGATAAGGGCGACTCGTTCACTGAGTCGCTGTCACTTTTTCTGTTCACCTTTCGCTGATCAGACCGAGAGGTGGTTGTGGCGAGACCAAGAGCGCTGACTCGCCGACGTTGGCTCCTTCTCTCGAGCCACAATGCTCGGACTTGCACTTTACGCTCTCCAGTCCGTGCAGACAATGACGGATTGAATGCCACTGGCTACAGCGCCCGTCGCAGCTTGTGCTCTGGCCTCCTGCGACACCGCGTCCCCGCCTCGGTTGATCTTCCTCAGCCTGCTCCAACAATGCTCTCTCAAGCCCGATCTGGCTGCTTACGTTGTTCCCCGCGCCCAAGTAGCTCCGTTGACGCTGCCCTTCGCTCCAAGGCGCAGTACGTCTGAGCTGCGGCCCTCCTCTGGCGACGACCGCGTCTCGCTCCTTCGGAACTGCTGCCAGCATCTCTCGCGCGCGCAGACAACGCCTTTGCGAGATTCGATCGACAGGCTTGAACAGCTCTCTCAAGTACCGACAACACTGCTCTCAAGTCGCTACCCAATCCATTGCTTGTCAGCAGCGTCCTCTGTCACCTCGACGTCGAATCGAGAACGACTCGACGCGCAAATCTTTTCACGGCGGCTCCTGCTAGGATCCCTCTTCTCCGTGCGGGTGAGTCGGCCGTACAAAGCCAACAGTCTCTGCCATCTATATATGCTTGCAGTGCGAAAATCACGATCGCGAGTCCCTCGGACGTCGCGGAGGTTCGAACGATCGGCGACTTGACCGAGCCGCCAGCTCCTGAGGACCGCGTCGGCTTCCCGTCGCTGCTGCAGCCGGAATGAGCGTTCCGGTTCATGTCGAGCTCTCTCGCTGTTCTCCCTTGACCTTAGACGCTTCCCAGACCTCCTTTTACGAGACTTGTTTGATCCCCCGCGCCCTACCGCCTCGCCCAGCACCCCCTGCATCCAGGCGCGGTCGTAGCCGTCAGCTTTCCCTGCGCGCTCTCGTGGACCAACGAACAAAATCTCGGCTTGCCGTTCTCGCCTATCTCGCCTCCAAAAAATCATGTCGTCTCCGGCGTCTACACCTGCACCGGCACCTAGCCAAGTCTATGGCATCACCCCCATGCGACCCGAAACGGCCTATGTGTTCGACTCGGAACCGCCAACGCGGGTGAACTCGCCGGCGCCGTCGTCACCGACAAGTTTGCGCAGGAGTCCGGTTTCGAGCTGCAACCTCTCCCTTTCCGGTGCGACTCCGGTCCCTTCCCGCCCCCTTTCGATGATCGACTCGTTCGAGTCGCTCGAGGGTCCGACGCGTGTAGGAAGTCCAGAAGGGTCGATTTTCGAGGGCAAAGAAAAAGGAAAGGGAGGCGCGTTCGACATCAAGCTCGGCGAGGAGGTGGACCAGCTCGAGCGTTGCGGAGGCGGAGACGAAGAGAAGGGACTTGGAGGAGCAGGAGCAGTAACGACCGAGACGACGCCGGCCGAGATCGCGCAGGACGATTTCCCGGAAGGCGGCGCGAGAGCCTACCTGGCTTTGCTCGGATCGACGCTCGTCCTCCTCTGTACCTTCGGGTTATCGAACTCGTACGGCGTGTTCCTGCAACACTACAAGCAACACCAGCTCAAGAACTACACCAACTCGGACATCTCCTGGATCGGCAGCCTGTGAGTGAATCGCGTCAAAAGACTTGGAGACCAGCGTCCTGACTCTTTCCTTCTCGACAGCCACCTCTTCCTGACGTTCTCGTCGGCCTTCTACTCCGGCATCCTGTTCGACAAGGGCTGGTTCCGGTACCAACTCGCGATCGGGTCCGTCGGCTGGCTCGTCGGCATCTTTTCGCTCTCGTTCGCCAAGACGTACTGGCAGATCCTCCTCGCTCAGAGCGTCTGCATGGGCCTCAGCTTGGGGCTCATGTTCTCGCCGTGCCTTTCGATCTTGGGCACCTACTTCCGGCGGAAACGCGCGTTTGTGGTCGGCGTCGCGGCGAGCGGGACAGCCGTCGGAGCCGTCATCTTTCCCGTACTGCTCGGCCAGCTGTTTGAGAAGCGAGGGTTCCCGACCGCCATTCGCGCCGCCGGGTTCCTCATGCTGGCCCTCCTGGTCGTCGCCAACTTGACGATCCGGCCTCGCAAAATTCTCGCCCGCTCGGCGACCGACATCGACTCCGTCCCGAAACCGCCACTCAAGACGGTCCTGCTCCGGATCGTGCGCGATCCGGCAGCCTGGATCGTCATGCTCGGCGTGTTTGGCGTCTACACCTCGTGTTTCATTCCCCTCTTTTATGTTGTATCCTTCGCCCGGCAATACTCGTCCAACGCCGCCCTCGCGACCTACTCGCTCTCGATCATCAACGCCCTCGCCTTCTTCTCCCGGATCGGGTCGGGGCTCATCGCTGACCGATGCGGCGTCTTCAACACGGCGATCCCGCTCGCGACCGCTGTCGGAGTCCTCACCTTCGGTATGATCGGAGCGACGAGCACGGCCGGCCTCGCCATCTTTATGGTCCTCTTCGGGATCGCCCAGGGAGGGTGGATCTCGGTTAGCGCGGCGCTCTTCATGTCGTTGACCAACGACGTGAACGAACTAGGGTGAGTCTCTGGTGCCCCTCCTCCGCCTTTGACAAAGTCTGGCTTCGAACGCGAGGGAACCCGAGGCTGACCTTTTTGCCTCCCGTTCTGCTTTGCCGCAGCCTACGATCCGGTATCGGCTTTTTCTTCGTGGCCCTCGCCACTCTCATCGGTTCGCCTATCGCAGGCGCCCTCCTCGTCGCGACCAACGGCAGCTATGTGGCCGCACTCTGCTTCGGCGGCAGCATGGCCGTCGTCGGCGTCGTCCTCCTCTGCTTCGGCCGGCAGTACCAGGTCAGAAGGAAATCTTCCCAGCGTGTCTAGACTTCTTTGTTTTTATCTCTACGCATCTAGACCAGGATTTTTATATCCCCTTTGCTCGAGTAGAACTAGACATCTCTCGCATGTTCCTCCCCTCGCATTCTCTCTTGTTGTTCTGATTAGCTCTTGTCTTAGTCGTTCGTGCATTTACACCATTGCATATCAAAGCGTTCCTGACGAGGAGAGAGAGAGAAACAACTTGCTTCGTCCGAGCCAGTTGACTCCGATGCAGGCAAAGCTGGGCGCAGGACGTTCCGGCCGACGAAGAAAACGTTGTCTCTACATCTTCCGCTTGTTCTCGCTTCAGGTTGCTTCTGTCCAGAGAGCATGACTGGATACGTTGCCCTAGTGTACCGGTCTGGCCCCGCTGAAAGGCACGATCCGGCCGATGACGGCGACGCTCGTGGTAGCGCTTCTCGACTTGACATTCACGCCTTGCTCATGTACACATCCGCCTTTTGCGCCGTACAACCGAGACGATGACGAACGAGGTTGCGCAGGACGCTTTCCCTGAAGGAGGAACGCGAGCCTACCTGGCTCTGCTCGGATCGACGCTCGTCCTCCTTTGCACGTTCGGACTTTCGAACTCGTATGGTGTATTCCTGCAGCACTGCAAGCAACACCAGCTCAAGGACTATACTAACTCGGACATATCCTGGATCGGCAGCCTGTGAGTGAACCGCGTCAAGAGACTTGGAGAACAGCGTCCTGACTCTTTCTTTTTAACAGCCACCTCTTCCTTACGTTCTCGTCGGCCTTCTACTCCGGCATCCTGTTCGACAAGGGCTGGTTCCGGTACCAACTCGCGATCGGGTCCGTCGGCTGGCTCGTCGGCATCTTTCCGCTCTCGTTCGCCAAGACGTGTTGGCAGATCCTCCTCGCGCAGAGCGTCTGCATGGGCCTCAGCCTGGGGCTCATGTTCTCCCCGTGCCTTTCGACGTTGGGCACCTACTTTCGTCGGAAACGCGCGTTTGTCGCGGGCGTCGCGGTGAGCAGGACCGCCTGCTGGACCGTCGTTGTTCCGGCTTTGCTCGGACGAGATTTCGAGTTCCACCCACGGCAGAGACTGCAGGCTTCCCACGACCGTAGCATGTGATCAGAGCAAGCCGCTCTAGGGAGATTTGCCCCGGTGATCGTCCGAGGAGCTTGGCGACAACGCTGGCAGAGCAAGAGTCAAGTGCGCCGCTGACAAGCCCTGGACCGCGTCAGAGCATGGAAGGGTCGCAGCAGCGATGGTGGCGACGCCGTCCACGCCTATGGGACGTCGCTCGCAGCTCTGCTGGTCATAAGAGATATGCACTAGCCAATCGAGGCGGGTTTGAACAATTTGAAGCGGTGGTCGAGCGCTTGTCAGTGCATGACCTCTTGTCCGGAGCAGCAGCTGGGGTGGTCCATCTAGCCAGTGGGGTTTTTTTTTTTTTTGGTTCGGATTGTATGCGTACGTTTGGTAGCAAGTCTCGGGGACTCGGAGCGGGCGGAGGACAGGACGGGAAGCTGCAGCAGGTGCCGATGAGGCAGAACGGTTAGCCGAGAGAGCGAGAGGGAGGGGCTCGCGGTCAAGCCAAATAGCAAGCAAGCGGCGCGTTCTCGACCAGGGATGGTTAGCAGCGTTCTGATGCAAGCAGTCCCGTAATGGGCCCTGCGATAGGGAGAAGTGAAAGGCAAGCCGACACCTTGACGAGTTTGCCTCTTGCAAAGGGGCTGCGCCACCTTGGCTTCCCATCTCTCTCTCCTCTGTCACATAGACTTTTACCGAGATGCTGTCCCTCGTCTCTTCATCTCGCGTAAGTCCGCTGGGTCCCTTCCTTTGCCCGGTCTCGGCGCTGACTTTCGAGTCGAGATTGGCAGACTCTGGCACGGACGACGGCAACTCGCTCGGTCGTCGGTTCGTGGGTCGCCCAGCGCGGGTTGGCCACCGCCCAGGACCCGTACGACCTGGTCGTCATCGGCGGAGGTGAGCCCCCCGCTTCGACTCGCGAGAATGGCTTCTCTCTCTCGGAGGCGATGCGAACTTTGGCGGAGCAGGTCGGACGGACGCTGCAGCGCGACAGAGCCCAGACAGAGGAAACGGCGTACAGTCGGAATGCATGCTGACTAGACTCGTATGCGTACTTGTCTCTCCTGCGCCACTTGATCGATGCCGCCCTCGTTCCCTGCAATAACCCCAACCCGGCTTACCGCATCACCATCTCCAAACTCGCTCCCGACGCTCTGGGCGGCAATGTCCATCAATCAACGGCTACCGTATCTGCTGCGTGGCCACTCTTCTTTTCACTGCTCGTCGGATGACTAGGTCCCGGTGGATACGTTGCCGCGATCAAGGCCGCTCAACTTGGCCTCAAGGCGAGTCTCCCTTCCGGTCCACTTGCGCTTCGACAGACACCAGATCGTGCTGACGACGCGAAAGGCGGCCCACACAGACCGCATGCGTCGAGAAGCGCGGCTCGCTCGGTGGCACGTGCCTCAACGTCGGCTGCATCCCGTCCAAGGCTATGCTCAACAACTCGCAGATCTACCACTCGGCCCTCCACGACACCAAGGCGCGCGGCATTGACAGTCAGTGCCGTCCTACTCGGCATCACTCGAGGGGCTAGAAGTAGCTGACGAATCACTTCTGCAGTCCCGGAGGTCAAGCTGAACTTGCCCGTCATGCTCAAGGCCAAGGACAAGTCGGTCAAGGGTCTGACGTCGGGAGTCGAATACCTGTTCAAGAAGAACAAGGTCGACTACATCAAGGGCACCGCCTCGTTCGCCTCGTCGACTCAGCTCGACGTCGCCCTCCTCGACGGCGGCAACACCCAGGTCGAGGCCAAGAACATTCTCATCGCGACCGGGTCCGAAGTGACTCCGTTCCCGGGTATCGAGATTGACGAGAAGCAGATCGTCTCGTCGACCGGCGCGCTCGACTTGCAGCAAGTGCCCGAAAAGATGGTCGTGATCGGAGCCGGCGTCATCGGCCTCGAACTCGGTTCGGTCTGGTCCCGCCTCGGCGCCAACGTCGAGGTGGTCGAGTTCCTCGGCGCGATCGGAGGCGCCGGCATGGACGCAGAGGTGTCGAAGAACTTCCAGAAGATCTTGTCCAAGCAGGGGCTCAAGTTCAACCTCAACACCAAGGTCCTCGGCGCGAGCAAGAAGGACGGCAAGGTCCACCTCGAGGTAGAGGGTGCCAAGAACGGCAAGAAGTCGACCGTGAGTCGCCGGCCCGTTCTGAAAAGACCTTCATTCGTTCCCAAGTTTGGTCGGCGGTCGGGAAAAGAGACTGACCTCGCATGGACACACCCGCACATGCCATCAACAGATCGAGGCCGACGTTGTCCTCGTCGCGATTGGTCGTCGTCCTTACACCGAGGGCCTCAACCTCGACAAGATCGGCGTCGAAGTCGACAACCGCGGCCGGATCGTGATCGACTCGCAGTTCAACACGTCGGTCCCGAACGTCAAGTGCATCGGAGACGTCACCTTTGGTCCCATGTTGGCCCACAAGGCTGAGGAGGAGGGTATCGCCGCTGTCGAGTACATTCACAGCGGTTACGGTCACGTCGCTTACAACGTCAGTCGGTCCGAAAGAACCGCTTTCACTCCCCGGATCGACTTGCTTCGATAGGGAGACTGATAACTTCTTCTTTTGCTCCGGCTGCAGGTCATCCCGAGTGTTGTCTACACCCACCCGGGTAGGCTCCGCGCTCGATTTTCGGCCGCTTCGCGCGCAGTTGGTCACGGGCGACAATGTGCTGACTCGCGTGCTTCTCTCTCAACCTTTTTCCCCTTCCCGTTCATTCAAATGTGCCACACCCGGTTGATACAGAGGTCGCATGGGTTGGCAAGACCGAGGAGGACTGCAAGGCTGAGGGTATCGAGTACAAGGTCGGCAACTTCCCGATGGTGGCCAACTCGCGTGCCAAGACCAACAACGAGACCGGTGCGCTGCCTTTCTACACCCACAGTTCTGCGGGAGAGCTTTCTTCCTTGATGGATACCCCGCCAAGGATGTCCCGGGGGAAAGCTTTCCACTGCAGACAGGTGTGCTGACTGTTCCGGCGCACTGCCCATCTTTCAAACAGATGGTTTCGTCAAGGTCATCGCTGAGAAGAACACCGACAAGATTCTCGGT
This sequence comes from Rhodotorula sp. JG-1b, assembly GCA_001541205.1. Classification (NCBI taxonomy): domain Eukaryota; kingdom Fungi; phylum Basidiomycota; class Microbotryomycetes; order Sporidiobolales; family Sporidiobolaceae; genus Rhodotorula; species Rhodotorula sp. JG-1b. The sequence goes on along the minus strand of KQ954499.1, from coordinate 106,892 downwards.
TGCCACATCATCAGCAACGTCGCTGGTGAGATCCTGGCAGAGGCGTGAGTTTCGAATTCGCCGGTCTTTTTTTACGCGTCTGACCGAGGAGGCTCACTCTTGTCCACAGTGCATTGGCGATGGAGTACGGCGCATCAGCGGAGGACGTTGCGTGAGTTGCGGATTGTTTGTTTTTGGCGCCTCGACGAGACTCCAAGTTTGCTGATGTCGCCACCGACCTCGCCCTTTTTTTCGCATCGCGTCCAGCCGCACTTGCCACGTAAGTCTCGTCTCCTTCAGATTCTCTCAGCCATGCACTCAGTACTAATCCCTGAAACCCCGTCTGCAGGCACACCCGACAGTGTCCGAGGCGGTCAAGGAGGCTTTCCTCATGGCTTCGTCGGGCAAGGCGATCAACGCCTAAATGTAGAGAGAAGGCCAGGCCGGGGCAGCTCCAGCTGTTCACCGGCATATGGTCACAGCCCCACCGTAATGCGAAGAGTTTTCTTGTTTCTGTCTTCCCCTCTCTCACTCGTCCGCTGTTTATGCGTCCGTCCCCCTCTCCGCCTTGCAAGGGAGATCCGATTGCTCTAACCTTACTAAACACGGAACTCTACTCGAAGTGAGCTGCAAGGTTTTGCGCCACTTTACATATGTATAGGTCACAGAGTTACATCTACAGGCCGCCGTCTCATGGCGGGGCGCACGGACCTTGGATGGGTCGCGACGCGCTGATGGAGGACGCGCCACTTCGACCGCGACTTTTCCCCGTCTCCCTCGCACGCCGGCGCTCGCTGACGAGATGGGAGGCGCCGAACACGATCGCCAGCTGACACTGCACCCCTTCTTCCTCGCGAGCGCGCGGCCAGGCGAGGAAGGCCGGGACTTGCAGGTCGACACGCTGCTCGTCGAAGATGGTGAGTCTCTCTGCTTCGGACCAACGCGAAGGGTGGTCTAGCTGATGCTGTACTCGTGAAGTTGCAGTCGCAAAGAACGCCGGAGCGCCTCCCGTCAGCGTCGATCGCCTCTCGACGCTTCCGAACGAGCTTCTCATGATGGTGCGCCTCTTCTCTGCCTCGAACGTCCTTAGTAGGCCTTCGAACCCACGCATGATCCTGCAACCTTACGCAGGTTTTCGGTCAGATGGAGCCCAGTTCGCTGCTTCAAGCTTCGAGAGTCTCCAAGCTCTTCCACCGCATGCTGTGCTCGAGAAGCGCCGAAAAGATCTGGCGATGCGCGAGGCTTCGGGAGGGTTGGGAGGATCTGGAGGTGGAGGGCTGGAACGAGATTCAGTATGCCGAGTTCATCGACGGGAGGCAATGTCAGGTACGTCCACTCTCTGGGCGTGAGCTCGCAAGTGGCAAATACATCCTACGCGTGTTCTTCTTCCTGTTCCGTCAGATCTGCGGCGAAGTCGCATCAAGCGGACTACGCATCAAGCGGACTACGCATCAAGCGTCGTATGGCGCTGCGTGCTTGCGTATGTGAAGATTGCAACCTGATCCTGTGAGTTGGTGTAAGGTGATTTCCCTTCCCAACGGGGTCTGACGAACACAAGGGATTTAGGCATATGGACGATTGCTGTGACGACTATCCATACCTTCATTCGGACTCTTTTGCTTGTGTTCCATTTGATTGTAAGTACAACGGGAAGATCTTGCTGCTGCTTCCATTCACCGGCGCCACCTAAAGTCAGAACTGACTTCCATGCAAACATCCTGTTTCCAGCCGAAACCGGTGAGGGATGTGCTTGGCTTCGGTCCAATCTCCATCGTGGTGATGTGGCCTCTGTAGGCTGATCCGACAACACCGCGCAGAAGAAGTTTTCATCCCAGACCTTCTCGAGCAGTCAGGCCGGCTCTGCCAAATCCACGCAAAAGCTTTACGCGACAATGAAGACTTCACGTGGTCACTTCAAGACTACGAAGATGATCGGAACCCATACCTGCAGATGGTGAAAAGAGATGCGGATCGGCACGCGGACGTATGCAAACGAAGCGACGAGGTACTCCGCCGCACGACTTTGAGGAGGTAGTAAGGCGCATCCGTCTCTCCGTTGGCTCGTTCGTCGAAACTGACCCCGTTCCTCTACAGCTGCGTCGAACAGCTCGCCGGGCTCGGTTATCTGCCGGAAGAGTATGTGGAACCTCCCTCGAGCCGCTTCATTGCCCGTTCGAGGAGATTGACAACGCTCCGCAGCTACGCCTTTCTCGACAACGATAAATGGTGGTGTCGGTGCTCCGTCGCGCTTGAGGACGAGGACCCTATCGCTGAAGAAGCCCTCCAGGAGGAGATGAGCCGCAGAGACGGCTTCAACGAGGAAGCGGTCGGTGACGAAGAGTTCGATGATTTGCTGCGCATCGCGCGGGCGGGGCACATCGACTGCCTGCGATTCCCGACCGTGTTCAGGCGTTACTGGAAGGTTGATGAACACGGGTATGATTCAGACGAGGGCCAAGACGAGGACGATGTACCTGAAGCAGGTGAGCAGCGGAACGGCGCTCACCGACAAGCCTACATGGCGTGCTGACCTTGCTCTTCTGGTTTAACAGAATGGCGTGATCTTGTAGACTTGTACGTCAAGTTGAGCCAGAGAAACAAGGAGCAGCGATTGCGCCCGGCCTGGGAGGCAGCTCGTCTAGCTCGTCGGCAAAAGCGTCGGCAGAAACTTCGACGCCTGTTCAAGCGAACCAAACAGCAGACGACGCAACGCCAGACTTCGCACTTCTTCTCGTTCTCCTACTTTTGCGTCGGCTTGAAGTCGATCGAGCGTCTTTGGCAGCCCGACACTCCGGAAGCCAGAACTGCCGCATCGCCGGTCATCGAGCGTTTCCTCGTCAAGGACGCTTGCGACAAGGCCCACCAGGAGAAGGTCCGCCTCTTTCTCCGGATCGGCCGCGTTCTACTCGACGACGACGACGACGACGACGACGACGACGACGACGACGACGACGACGAGAATGCAGCGCTTCCGGAATCGGTCACCTCGATGCTCGAATGCGTCGACTCGCAGATTCAAGACTCGAAGCAGACCGACGTCTTCCGGTCCTACTGCTTCGGCATCCTCGGCGACGACGAGATGGACCCGATCTTTGCTCGCGCGACGGCCCTCTTCCGGTGTGGGTTCTGCTCGAGCAAGTTCACCTATCCGGCCATCGCGAATCACCTCGTCGAGGTGCATGAAGCCGGACCGGTTACGGCGTACGCGCACGTGCCCGCTCCGGCTATTCGTCGGGCGGTCAAGAAGATGCTCATCGAGATGAAGCTCCCGTTTACGACGACTTCTTCGGCTCTGGCCGACTATCGCTTCGAGGTCGAGGAGATGAGCGGATCCGGCGTTACCATCACGCTTTGCGATCAGAGCTGGGCCGATGTAGTGAGTCTTGACCCGATATCACCTCGAATCGGTCTCACACTGACTGAGAACATCGGCGCGCCGCAGCTCGTAGGCAAGGCGGTCTGCGACGTGCCCGGTAAACGACGAAACGTCGACGGCGAGAAGACCGAGCGCGCCATCACGGCCATCCGGCCTCGTTCTCGCGTCTCGTCGCAGAAAGCTTGAGAGGTCGCACAAAGATGACCCCGGCCCCCCCGCGCGGGCGTGCAACGAAGCTTGAACATTTGAAGATGAGGAGTGATATATGTTGGTCGGGATATCGAGTGAAAGGGTTTCATGCAATAAGACGCAGACGCGCCCTTCTCTCAGTGCAGGGACGGACCTTGGCATGCGAATATACTACAAGGCGTCAAGCTCGAGCGCGCGCGCGCGCAGATGTCCGCGGAGGATGTAGGACTCTTTTGACACACACACAAAAACGAAATTTGAAAAGCGCTACCTCGACCGAGAATGGATGACAAGGAGTTAAGAGGCCGGGAGAGAAGGCAGAATACGACTGTGAAAGAATGGTGACGAACAACGGACTGGGAAAAAGACGGAGGGGGGAAAAGGTAGTAGGGAAGCAGAGGGGGGGGGGAAACGCAGAAACATGGGTATAGCTAGCGTGAGGGCGGGCGAACCGGTCGGTCAGGTTTGGTCAACGAGGACTTATGCACCCATCAGAGCAGGCTGTCCACTGTAGACGAGGGCAAATGAGATTTGGATCAGCGTCGAGCGAGCTGACGTGACGATTAAACGGGGAAGAAAAAGGAGCAAGGAAGGAGGGGAAACTGACTTCGCCTAAACACCTCGATGCAAGCGGCGACGACTTCGAGGCACAGTTCCCTCTGGGTTTGCCGTTCGGCGTTGCCCGGTTCGTCGCCGGGCCCTTGACCGGCCACTTCGAGGCGGGCGAGGCGCATAATCTCGGCGAGGTTGGCCGATTCGGCGAGGGCGGCGCTGCTCCCCGTGCCGATGCGGGCGCCTCTTGATGCCCCTGCTGCTGTTGTTGTTGTTCCTATTGCCCCGCCGCCCGAGGATGAAGACGATAATGCGGTACCGGAGAGAGAAGGGGAGAGACCGTTCGAGGAGGAGGAGGGTTGGGAATAGGCGCCAAAGGGCCACTGGGAGAAATCGGCAAGGAGTTCGTCTGCTTTCGCGAACGCGCTCTCGCGCTGATCGTACCCCAAATGGACGAGCGCATTCTCGAGCACGTTGGCGGCGAACGCGGAACAGATCATGGCGACGGCGCGGATGGTGCGGTACCTGACCTCGTCGCCGTAGAGGTTCGAAGTCGGGACGGCGGCGGTGCGCGAGGTGAGGAGCGAGAGGGTCCGGCGGAGGACGTCGTCTTTGAAGGTCGGGTCCGAGACGGGGTGGGTCGCCATGTCAAAGAGGAGGAAGTTGCGCTTCTCGGTGCGGAGGACCCCCTTGTCGACGAGGCCTTTGGCTAGTCGTTCGCGGACTTGCTTCAGTTGATAGCCAATCTTCATCACGTTCCACGTCTCGCCTGCGGGTGGGGTGGGGTGTCAGTGTTGAAAGAGGAGGACACACGCCCGAGAGACGGGGAGAGGGGAGACGGACCGCTCATGAGGTCGATCCAGGTTCCTACGCTCATGGGTTCCGACTGTTTCATCATTTTGAGTGCCTCGTCGAGCAAGACTTCGCCGGTCAGCTTGTCGTCGATGACTTGGATGTAGCGGTCCGCGAGGGGGAACCTGCGACGGTTGGGGTCCCTGACCATGGCGATGCGGTGCCGGAGTGCGAGCTCGAGGACGATGCACCCCCTGAGGGTGTACGAGATGTTGTCGTTCCAGAACGAGAGGTAGCCCTGCTTGTCTTTGAGTCCGAGCAAGAGGACTTCTTCCATGAGCGTCAGGCGGGGCAGTTTGCGGTCCTCGTCGGCGTCGCCGAGGTCGCGGGCGTCGTAGGCCACCTTGTGGGCGGTGGCACCGGGCGTGGTCGGTCTCGAGTGGGTGGACGAGTCGAGCGGTGAAGACGACGAGGTCGCGCCTCCGCCTCCTGCTGCGCCTGCTGCGCCCCCTGCGCCCCCTGCGCCCCTTCGCCGTGAGAGTCCCGACGTGGAGGCCATCCTTGCGAGCGCGTGGTCGGGCAGTGAGAGAGCAGAGCAGAGCGAGGTGCGAGGTGCAAGAGGCGGTGCCGGAACGAGAGACGAGACGCGACTGTTCTCTCGTCGAGCCCACTCTTGCACCTGCAGCCAGTCCAAGGAATGCAAGCGACGAGTCCCCGTACCAGCGTCGACTGCCTACTGCCCCACGTACTAACCCTCGACGCGCTCCCCCCAGGTCGGCTGCCATTGAACTGCTCAACCCGCGCGCAGACGTACGCAGGAGAGATGCCGCTTTCCAGATCAACGTAGGTCCCGTTCACGCGCTCGTAGGTGCCGCTCCCGCTCCCGCTCCCGCTCCCGCTGACACGGGCATCGCAGGTGACGGGCGCAGCCGGGCTGGCCGACGTCGTCCGGAGCAACCTCGGACCTCGCGGCACCCTCAAGATGCTCGTCGACGGCGCAGGCCAGCTCAAGATGACAAAGGACGGCAAGACGCTCCTCTCCGAGATGCAGATCCAGAACCCCACCGCCGCCTTGATCGCCCGGACCGCCGTCGCCCAGGACGAAATGACCGGAGACGGCACCACGAGCGTCGTCCTCCTCGTCGGCGAACTCTTGAAGCAGTCGATGCGCTACACTCAGGAAGGCGTCCACCCGCGCGTGTTGGCAGACGGAGTCGAAGTCGCCAAGAATGCCTTGACGACCTTTTTGGACCAGTTCAAGGTCAAGTTTCAAGCCGGCGCCCAACCGAACCACGAGACGTTGGTCCACGTCGCCTACACGAGCCTCGCGACCAAGGTCAACAAACACCTCGCCAAGAACCTCGCCCAGGCCGTCGTCGACGCCGTCCTCGCCATCCGGATCCCCTCGACCGGCGCGGCAAACGGCTTCGAACCGATCGATTTGCACATGGTCGAGTTGATGAAGATGCAGCACATGACCGACTCGGACACGCGCCTCGTCAAGGGCCTCGTCCTCGACCACGGTCCGCGCCACCCCGACATGCCGAAACGCCTCGAAAACTGCTACATCCTCACCCTCAACGTCTCGCTCGAATACGAAAAGACGTGCGTCGGGTGCTCGCCGTCTCGGGGCTGCTGCTTCTCAAAGCTTTCCCTCGTCTTGATTACTGAGACTGGTTGTACCCCCCCCCCCCCCCACACACACACACACACAGCGAGGTCAACTCTGGGTTCTTCTACTCGTCCGCCGAGCAACGCGAAAAGCTCGTCGAATCGGAACGCAAGTTCACCGACGCCAAAGTCCGCAAAATCATCGAGTTGAAGAAACTCGTCTGCGACCAAAAGCTCGACGCCCAGGGCAACCCGGTCGGCGAGACGAAAAACTTTGTCGTGATCAACCAGAAGGGGATCGATCCGCTTTCGTTAGACATGTTGGCCAAGCAAGGGATCATGGCGCTCCGTCGCGCCAAGCGGAGGAACATGGAGCGGTGCGTCCTCCTTTTCTCTCTCCCTCTCTCTCTTTTGGGTTTTGCTTGCTTGCTTGCTCGTGGAGCGCTTTCCGGCTGTGTGCATGCTACATCTTTCTGCGCGCACTTGTGACTGACCCACTTTGATCGCGCGAAAAACAGGTTGCAGCTCATCTGCGGCGGGACGGCGCAAAACAGCGTCGACGACTTGACCCCGGACGTGCTCGGCCATGCCGGACTCGTGTACGAGCACACGCTCGGCGAGGAAAAGTTTACGTTTGTCGAAGAGGTCAAGGACCCGAAGAGTGTTACGCTGTTGGTCAAAGGTCAGTGCGAGAGCCTCTCGGCTTCTGTGGTGTAGAGTCGGGGTCCTGGGTCGAGCGGGATTGGCGGCTGGGAGGAAGGAAGGAGGAGAAAGTCGGTTGTGCTTTCTTGCGGATGGGGGCGGTGGACTGACCAGACCCCGCTATATAAACGCACACGTACAGGTCCGAACGCGCACACCATCTCGCAAATCTCGGACGCGATCCGGGACGGTCTCCGCTCCGTCAAGAACGCGCTCGAAGACGGCGCCCTCATCCCCGGTGCCGGTTCGTTCGAAGTCGCCGCGCATCAGTACCTCGTCGACGAGACGAAGAAATCTGTCGCCAAGGGGAGGGCCAAGTTGGGAGTGCAGGCGTTCGCGGACGCGTTGTTGACGATTCCGAAGACTTTGGCGGTCAATGCGGGGTTGGACGTGCAGGATGCCATGGTCGCTTTGCAGGTGCGTTTTTTTTTCTTCTTCGGATACTTCTTGTTGTCTTTCCTTTCCTCTTCCTCTGAGCCGCGCGGGTGTGAGGTGCGGAGGCAGGAAAAGGGGGAGAGAAGACGGCGCGCGCGATTGTCATCACCCTGTTCCCCGACGGAATGGGATCGGTCGCCAGTTTCGCTCGCTCGCGTGCGTGAAAGAATATCGTTGCTGACGAGAGGATTTTTTTTCCGGCGTACCGTTTCCGCTGCGCGTTGTCTGTCTTCTGCAGGACGAGGCTGCGGAGGGTCACGTCGTCGGCCTCGACCTCGCGACTGGCGAACCGCTCGACCCCGTGACGTGCGTCCTTGTATTCTCTTCCTTCTTTTTTTCCGCGTACGATTCGGGTGGGGGGCTGATGAAGAAGCTGATTTGCCGTTTGGCGTCAAATCCCCAACAGAGAGGGCATTTGGGACAACTACCGCGTCAAGCGGCATTTGATCCACTCGGCCGCCGTCATCGCTTCAAACTTGCTCATCACCGACGAGATGATGGTGCGCTCTCTGTCGTCTCCCCTCTTGATATCAACCACGTCTTTCTCTTTTGCTGACCCAGATTAACGTCTTCTCGCACCCCATTACAGCGGGCGGGTCGGTCATCGCTCAAGAACGAGGAAGGACCGCAGTAGCGACAAGACGCCCTCTTCTCGCTCGGGAACTCGTCACATTCTTCATCTCGCAAACGAACCCGCTCCTCTCTTCAGCAAGATACAGCAGCTCCCGTTTCTTTTGTTTACGTCCAGCGCACTTTACTCTCTCTCGCTCCCTCTCGCAAAAAAAGATACATGTCACAATAGCAAATCATTTTACAGACACTGAGAAAGGCTCTGCGGGCAGCGACCGGCGCTGCTGCGAAGAGGGCGCGCGAAGATGGGAGCAAAACAACAAATTGGAAGTGGGGCAAAGGAGTCTGAGCAAGTATGAACGGGGCTTCGGACGAGCCGCCCTAGGGTTTGTTGCTCGGCAACTCATTCTTGCAGGTCGGGACAATCTGTTCGCCGAGCCTGCCGAGGTCCGGGTGAGGCGTCAAGGGGGGTTGTCAATTTCGCCCAGTACCCGAGAAGGGCCCGCGGGGGGAGGTAAAGGGAGGGTGAAACAAACCGCAAGCTGTTGGCGTAGGCGAGGGTGGTGATCAGGTAAAAGATCGTGCCCATGACTGTCTGGTATACGAAACCTGCGCGCCCGAGGGGGGGGGGAGTCAACAGCCCTGCACTCCTTTTGGCGCAGGGAAGCTCCTCCCTCCCTCCCTTCCTCACTCACTCGCGACGAGCGCTGCCCATACATAGATTCCGATGCGCAGCCAGTGAGAGCGGTACAGTTTGCGCTCCTTCATCTTCGTCGAGGAGAGCGGCCATTCGAGCGCGATCGTGAGCAATCCGTTGACCTAGAGCGGCGCGAGATCCCCCAAGTCAGCCGCTCTTTGTCTTCTCGAGGAAAGTGCGGGGCTCGGACGAACGAGGTTGACGATCTGGAAGATCGGTACATCGACGATGAGTTTGATGAAGACGTTCGCAGCTGGAGGCGGCCTGTGCGCTTGCCCCCCATTGAGAGAGTCGAGTCAGTCGTCGACAATCTCAAGTCTCGCGCCCAGCATTTGCGACGTACACGATCCCGTCCGGTCCGAGGCTGCCACCGACAAAGTCCCAGAAGTATTTACGATCCACGACCCCCCACAAAGCAGCCCAGGCTACGTCTGCGGGCGGGGCGAATGGGGAGTTCGGATTGAAGCCGCGATGGATGAGTTAGTGAGTGGGGGCGAGCTTTCCATTGGGGGGACGGGCGGCGACGGAGGAGAGCGTACAGGCGCCGGAAGCAAGTGCTAGTAAGCGGGCCCAATCGTGCCAGACGAGAGCGCCCATTCTTGAGCTCGTGTGGGCCGGAAGGTAATGTTCCGGAAGAGAGGGCAACCTGCGAGAGGAGGCGGCCGTTGGGCTTGTCTCGGCGTGGGCTTCACGCTGAGTGTAGCGTAGCTCGATGCGAGAGGATCTGATATGACACTTCGAAGCACAAACATAGGATTTCGACCCTGTCTCTCGATCGCCGCAGATGTTCGGATTGGAGTCGCTGCCTGCAGCTGCTTCGAGTTGAGGATGTATTGTGACGACAGGGTTGCACTTCGGATGCGGTCAGAAGCGTGTATGACCTACGCTTGTCAAGAGGAAGGGTACAATGTAGAAGAGAGACAAACGAAAGCCGTGTATAAGGAAAGGCGAAAAAACCGAGACGCAACAGGTGATACGGCCGGGAGGGGGACATCGGGGATCAAGCGTATCGCAAAGGAGGAAGAGGAGGAGAGAAAGGCGAAGAGAGGGAAGCGCGGGCCGTCTTGACCGCGGCCAGCGAAGTGAGGAGGTTGTCGAACGCGCTGTGCCGGTCCGGAATTTGGCTCCTCGAGAGCTCCGCTCGCTTTTCCGCGACGCCGGCGTCGAGCGAGAGTGTCCTGATCTGTTGCCTCGAGGCGCACAGGATGGCTGAGCGATGTGCAGCGATGGCGCACGGAGAAGGGAACGTCAAGGGTGGTGGGAAAATCGAGGAACGGCGTCGCTTCGAGGAGGCCGACGGTAGTGGCGAAACTTGGCCCCGCGCTTCCTCGTCTCCTCCGCCGCCGCAAGGCATGACCAACCCGGAGCTTGTAGGTAGTTTAGGCGCACCGTTATTGAGTAGCGCGTCCGACTTGCGCTTTTTCGCTCGCAACGCCGCCCATGCCGGACTTGCTGCCACCTCCGCAGTCGGATCGAGGACGCCGTAGGCCCGCTGCTGCTGTTGCTGCTTCCGACGAAGAGCCTCCGCAGCCGCGTCCGCCAGAGTCTGCAGCTCACTTGCCGAACTCGCCGACCACCTCCTCCGGAGCGCTTCGTAAATCGCCGCCTGGACGTGCGCCTTGTCGTCATCGCGTTTGTCGGCACGATCGCGGCAACGAGGTCTGCTCCGTGAATCCGGTGACGATGAGGAAGGGGGAGATGAGATTGAGAAGCTAAGGGGTGGAGTGGCAGGAGAGGAGGAGGAGGAGGAGGAGGAGAGAGCGCCGGGCAGGGCGAGCGAAGCGAGGGGAGGGAGTTTCGGCCGCATCGGGGTCTCGTTTCTTCTTCTTGTTTGCGCCGTCGGAATGCTGGCGTCCTTCGCGGCACCTTCCTGTGTCCGCACGACGTCTGAGACTAGACGGGTGTCGGCGGGTTTCTCCTCCGGTTGGGCGGTGCGGCTCATGATGTTGTGTGCCAGAGACGACGTCGCAGCAATGCAAGAGAGGAAGAGGGGCGGCAACACGGAGCCCGCCAAGCAGTCAAAGCTGCTGTGAAATTGCGCTGCTGGTGAAGACAGTCCCGCCGAGACGAGGAAGGCGGGCCGGGGCTTTCGCTCGAAAGCGGTGGCGTCGAGTCGCACGTCGCGTCCGGCGACCGGGTTGAATTGGCCGCACGAACCGTCGGGTCTATGTAATCAACAGGGATGTCGAGTCTCGGCACCAGCGAAAGCAAGAGCTAGAGTCACATATCACCAAGTACAATCGAAGAGATTGTGCGCAGCGTGGCCGGTTTTCGAGGGTTCTGGGCCTCGAAGCGGAGAGTCCCGCGGACCAGCGGAGACGGCGCGCCCGCCCCCTCGGAATAGCTGATCTTCCAAAGGGGGGCCAGATCCTTTATGGCTGGCCCGAGCAATTCGCGCAGCAATAACCGTATGCACGTGCGCCTGTAGAGTCATTCGCATTAAGAGTCTCAGCTGGCGTTGACGCCGGTCGGTCTTGATGCCGGCGGAGAGCATGCGATGAGGTCGGAGCGGGCGAGCAAGGGCGGAGAGTCGTTGCGAGGAGCAGTGTAGCCCTCTCGGAACGATAGAACAAGGCTATGCGCGACATCTCATATGGCCGACGCCGAGAGACCGCGCCGGCGCTTTGCACCGCCTCTCGCTGTAGTCGACCTCTCTCTCTTCCGATACAAGGGTCTGCATAGAGTGTGCTACTATATCCACTCGCTAGAACAGTCCAAGCTACTGTACCGGCGCTCGAGGTCGTTCCAACTCATCCGCTGCTCGCCGCCCCGCCTTTTTCTCGCCATCTTTCCTTCCACACCTCGCTTTACATAGTCAGGCGCACTGCTACCATGTCGACTTGGAAATTCGGCAAGAGTGCGTCCCCCCTCCTCTTCTTTCTCGCCTCTCATGGGAGCGGTCGCTGCAGGACTCTGCAGGTGCGGCCTTGGCGGCCTCGTGGGGGCCGCAATGCCGAGGTGTCCACACAGCGTGCACGGTCGCCGGATCCTCAAGGCGGGAGGTAGCCATGTCAAGGTCCGGCACCTGCCAGTCGGCAAGCGTCAGGGGATCTTTGCGCCGAGGGAGGACCACCCGCTGCCCTGCTCCACTTCGGCAACGGCCGCAGGCCATACACCCTGGCCAGAAGGACACCGGGGCGTGCGGAGTTGGATGCATGTCTGGATACACACCTATATGGATCGACCCTGAACTTGCAAGTCGCTCTCGGGTGACTGACCTCGTTCGTCTCTTTTCCCGCACTGCAGAGCTGAAGGAAGTCGCGAGCGGACGCAGCGGTCACAGCAGCACTCCCGCCTCGCACTCGCACCACTCGACTCCTCCTTCCGCTCCGCCCACGCCCGATCCGAACGCCGCCGGCGCCGCCGCCGCCGCTTCGACTGGAGGAGGCGAAGAGTCGGGCGCGGCTCCCGTCCCGCGTTCGGGAGTCTTGACCATCCGAGTCGTCGAGGCGAGGAACTTGCGTCCGCCAGCGGGGGTTCAGTTGCCGCCCGGGATCAGGGACGCAGTCGAGCAGGCTCAGGCGGGAATGGCGCGCGGCGCGAGGGAGAGCATTCAGAGGAAACAGATGTGGTGGCTGCCGTGAGTTTGTCGGTCCGACTCTTGCCCACGACGCCGCTCGTAGAAATGAAAGAACTGACTTGACGACTGCGCAGATACGTCGTGCTCGAGTTTGAGAAGAACGAAATCCTGATCGACGCCCTCGGGGGCGAACTCGACTCGCCGACCTGGATGTTCCGCGCCCACTTGTCCGTCTTCCGCTTCCTGTCAAGTCTATGGCGACCCTCCCGCAGCCTATACGCTGACGGTGTGTGCACGGTACAGTGACGTGTCGCGTATCTCTGACGTGACGATCTCGGCCTACTTGCGAACGTCGCCCATCGTCCCGGGCCAGAGTCGGAACGACATGGGCAACGATCTCTTCCTCGGCGGATTGCAGTGCGTACACATGCCTCACGTCCTCTACCTCGATTTCGTACCGAGTGGCGGCTGATGAAAGAAGAGCGTGATTCCTGTGCAGATTCCTTCCCTCGTTTGATGCGAACAAGCCGCTCGACCAGTGGTTCCGGTCGACGAGCGGCAGTGGAGAATTCCACGTCCAAGTCTCGTACAAGCCGGCGACTGTGAGTAATGCTTCTTCTCAAGACGCGGTCTTTTTGCTCGTCGCTGACAAGGACGGCCAATTGGGAATCAGACGCAACACCTCACCATCAACGACTTTGACCTGCTCAAGGTTATCGGCAAGGGCTCGTTTGGCAAGGTAAGTTTCAAGGGCCTCCGTCACGTTCTTTCTTGCAGTTGACTCACGAGGGGAGCGAATCGGCAGGTCATGCAAGTCCGCAAGAAGGACACGGGTCGGATCTACGCGCTCAAGACGATCCGCAAGGCGCACATCGTGTCGCGGTCCGAAGTCACGCACACGCTCGCCGAAAGGACCGTCCTCGCGCAGGTCAACAACCCGTTCATCGTCCCGCTCAAGTTTTCGTTCCAGAACGCCGAAAAGCTCTACCTGGTCTTGGCGTTCGTGAACGGCGGCGAGTTGTTCTACCACTTGCAGCGAGAGGGGAGGTTCAACGAGGAGCGGAGTCGGTTTTATGCGGCAGAGCTCTTGTGTGCGCTTGAGCATCTGCACCAGTTCAACGTCATTTACCGGTATGTCTTCTTCTCGTCCGTCGTAGTCGGCTTCTTCGGTACTCACCGCATCCGCGCGTGCTCGTCCGCAGTGACTTGAAGCCCGAAAACATCCTGATCGACTATGTCGGTCACATTGCGCTTTGCGATTTCGGTCTCTGCAAACTCAACATGGCCGAGGGCGAGACGACCAACAGTGCGCTCTAGCATACGGTTTTCCCGAAACTTGCGCCCGAAGTGATTCGCTGACTTGTCTCTCTCCGCGTGCACAGCTTTCTGCGGCACTCCTGAATATCTCGCACCCGAACTGCTGCTCGGGCACGGCTACCAGAAGACTGTCCGTACTCGACGTTGACCCCGCATTACATGATGTTCGCCGAAATTGACCAGGACTCTTGATTCTGACAGGTCGATTGGTGGACCCTCGGCGTCTTGCTCTACGAGATGCTCTCTGGCCTGCCGCCGTTCTACTCCGAGAACACGAACGAGATGTACCAAAAGGCAAAGCTGCTTTTCCCTTACACCTCTCTGCGGTGCGCATTTCGGTCCAGCTTACCGCTGTCTGTCTCTTCTCTCTGCGCGCACAGATCTTGTCCGACCCGCTCCGCTTTGGCGACGAGATCTCGCCCGACGCCCGCTCGCTCCTCACCGGCCTTTTGACCCGCGACCCCCAGCAGCGGTTGGGAGTCACCGGCGCCGAGTCGATCAAGTCGCACCCGTTCTTTGCCAAGCACATCGACTTTAAAAAGCTCATGCAGAAAAAGATCCAGCCGCCGTTCAAGCCCAACGTGGAATCGGCAGCAGATACGAGCAACGTGCGCCCACTCTCCATCCCTTGCCCCACTCTTGATCGTGGTATTCTGACCGTGTGATTATGCACGCAGTTCGACCCCGACTTTTTGCGCGAACAGCCGATGGATTCCGTCGTCGAAGACTCGCACCTCTCGCAGACCGTCCAGGCGCAGTTTGCCAACTTTTCGTACTACCAACCGGCGGGCGCTTTCGGCGAGAGCGTCCGGTAGTTGATCGCGCAATCCGAGGCTGCTTTGCCAGCTGCAGCGCGGCGGCGCCCGACACCGCGACGACGTTTTGGATTGCGGCGCCGCGACCCAAGCTCCGCAACACTTCCTATATTTCTGTGCAGATACCTGAAGAAAGAACGTCTCTGTATTGCAATCAAACACATGTAGCTAAGCTACCCGCCGCTGTAGGGAGCAAGTTTTCTCCAAGCTCGGAGTGCATCTCATCGAACCGATGACGATGAGCTGCAAGCCGCCAAGCCGAACCTCAGCTCCCTCAAAGACTTGCGTACACCTTGACGATACCACCATGTTTCCATACAGACCTCTGGACTTTTTTACACTGCCTACAGTGAGCCCTGGCATGCATGCATGGTGTCGAAGTTTCATAAAAACGAGGAATCAATGTCTTGCATGAGGTCGCTGCCCTGTCGATCATTTGCTGCTCGGTCGACTCGGTCGATTAATTGAGCGCACTCGCTGGCTGCAGCAGCAGCACGAAGTCTACACGGCTTTCTGACAAGGGGAAAGTCAGCCTTGAGCATCCAGACACTGCCCGCTGACGATTGAGCGGGAACTTGCCACCGAGCTGCTCGTCTCGCTTTGCCGACAAGGATCTTCCGCTGGCCGACGATCACTTGTGAGAACAGCTCCAATTGGCCGGAACCACCGTCGCGTCCCAACCAACCACTTTGCAAAGCTGGGCGCCACTCATCGCGGCGTTACGCTGACACAGCACAATCACGCGGACCAGTGCAGGCTACAACGCACGCGCAACAGATTCACCCAGTAACGGAATCAAGTCCGCACAGCGGGGTCGCAGCCGATCGACAGCGCCCGCCGACGGGGTGCAGGAGGAGGGACTTCGCTCATGGGATCGCTTCCGCATGAAACGGCAGGCTATGGAACGAGCCTCGCGGATCAGTTTGCCAGTCTCGGATTACACGACACGGTCGACCCGGCGACGAACAAGCAGCGAGCAGCGTTGTTTCCGCCGATCTCGGCCACCGTCGCCAGCTACCCTCCGAGCACGGCAATAGCCTCGCCTCCGCCAGCGTCAAACTATCCGTACGGGCTATCGCGTGGTCCAATTGGCGCAAGAGGCGGCCACCTCCGTTCAGACGCCTCGCGACCTCACTCGACCGACGCTTACTCATCCCATTCTTCCGGCGGCCGGTCCTGGGTCCTCGACAGCGACGCTTCGAGCATCTGCAGCATGGCGAGTAGCTGTCAGGGTACTACCTCCGAGGATGCGGCGACGACGGCGGAGGGCAGCAACGCGCGGACGGGACGGTCAGTGGTCGTCTACGAGGACGGATCTGAAGAGATCTTCGAAGAAGGCGGCGAAGTCTATCGACCAGAGAGCGAAGGGGGCGATATCGATTGTGAGTCTTTCTCCTCCGCAACTGCCCTTGAAGTCATTGACGACTTACCCCCCCCCCGTCGCGCAGTTTTGGACCAGCGCTCCGAACCGCCAGAAACGTCGTTGCAAGTCGACCGCAGCGACCCGTCGCAAGTCTTGCTGCGCGTGACCCTGCCCGGTTTCTCGCTCGACAACATCACCGTCGCGATGCGGCGCGGCAAAAAGGTTCACATCGTGGCCGATTCGTACGGCGAGAACGGCGGTCACTACGAGCGCCTCGTCTTCCTCGGTTCCGACATTTCGAGTTCCGCCCCGCGCGCCGAGTTTGACGGCACTTTGCTCAAGATCTATGTCGAGCGACGACGACCCTCAAGACGGAGTAGCTCGGCGGCCGTCGCTGATCCTCGAACCTCGAGTCGATCCTCGAGCCTGTTTTCTTCGCCAGAGCTCGACGAGGCGCATCAGCTCCCCGATTGGCGCGCTTCGGTCGCGTCTATATGGTCTTCTGGGTCCTTCTCTCCGCCCTCTCCTTCTCTCGCCGTGCCGACGTCGTCTCTCCATGCCTCGTCCATCCTCGGAGGTTCGCTCTCACCACCACTCGCCGAGTCCTTGATCGGGGCGTCCTTCCAACCTGCGACGGAGGAAGGTCTCGTCGGACTTACGGACCTGAACGATGCGGAACTGCCGCCTCCTTGTACTGCCCGCGCCAGTCCGCCTCCTGACGGTATGCGCCGCGCGGCCTGCGTCACCGGTCCGGAAGGAGCACGTCGAGCCGCGCGCGCGGCTCGAGAAGCAGCGAGTCGCCGCGCAAGGGAGGAAGCGAAACTCCTCGACCTCCGCGACGGCGTCTCCTCGTCAGATCGGGTCCAAGAGCCGTTCCGGAAACGACATGCGGGCTCCTCGCCTTCCGATAGCGGCACCGGAGGCGAGAGCGACCTCGGTGGCAGCAGTACCAGCAGCAGCGGGGGCGAAGCGAGCTGGGCCAGCATATCGCCGACAGCTTCGACTGCGACAGACCGGTCCAGCGATCCGATCACCATTGCGGCGACAGGTGGAACGACCACGTCGGTCACGACTTCCTCCTCCTCGGTCGATCGCCACCGCACCATTCGCGGCGGCTACTCGTATCCTACAAACGCTGCTCCTCGCAACACGAGCTCGTCGGAAGAGTCTGCCACGCACGGCGAGAAGAAACACCTCGAGACGGGTCGTATGCTCGACTCGGCGACGACTCGACTCGAGGGCGAAATCGCTGCCGGCTCGGATCTCAAATCGGCCGCGTCCGCGCAAGCTTCGGGCGACAAGGTCGTCTCGTCTCCCGCCCCGACGGACCAGTCCGGCCCTGCTACGACCTCCTCCTCCTCGCGTCCAAAAATGCCGGACAGCAGTCCGACTTTCCGCGCCACCGATCACGCGAGTTCGTTTTCCGAAGCGATCGCAGCCCGTTACGGCTCCGCAGGCCCGACAAGTCCGCCCGCTTCGAGTGACGGCGAGAACCGTACGCCGAGGCACGAAGTCCCGGCGCTGGACTTTGCCGTCTCCGGCACGCCGCGGATTCAGCGTTGAGCGGTTCTGTCTGTATCATCTCCGGTTTTCTCCCCTGCCCTCCGCTCGCATCAGTCGCATCGCACATGTCTATATCTCCTTTCTTTCCAGCCTTCGCATGTTTCCCCTCGCAACCCGTACCTACTGTCAATTCCCACTGCCACCGACGATCAGATTTCGACGGCTGTTTTTGCCACGGTCTCTCATCCCCCTCTGTTCCCCCTTGTTGATACACATCTGTACTAAAGTGATATTTAACGCATATAGATCACACCCTCCAGCGCTCTACGTGAACCTATCGCGCGCTCATGAACTGCAGCGATATCGGTAGAGACTCTTGTCTTGCGCGCCAGACGCTGCTTTCCCGTCACCTATGCTGCTCGCTTTGGCTGGTGCGGTGCATTTCAATTCGGGTTATCAGCCCAAGCATCAGACTCCCAGAGGATGGGCTTCGTTTTACATCTTTGCCACATAACGTTACAAGGCGAGGAAATCAGTCTCGGCCCGCCGAGAGTTCCACATCGTCCACTGATACCTGCGTCACTCTGAGTGTCCGATACTGGGGCTGGTCACAAACGCCGCGAGACTGGGCCCGATCCCCTGGTAGAGCGGCTGCGAAGGCCTGGGTGGCGGCAGACGGTAGTCATTGAAACGGGAGGGAAGCCCGACACTCTGGACCACGGGCATCTGCAGTCCTCCGATAGCCTTGAGCGCAGACGGTGTCGTGCAAGATTCGGGCGAGGTGCTCAACGCCGAGTGAAGCGAGGAAGGAAGACTGGTGGGAGTCCGGCTCGACAGGGGCGAACTGCCAAATTCGGCAGAGACGGCCTGCTCGTGGATTTGGATCGGCGGAAGTACGACGTAAGGGGCGCGAGCGGGTTCCTGCGCCTGCCGGGCGATCCGTTGAAAGGAGGGCAGGATGACCGGTTGGCCAGGCGGCGGATCCGAAAACCGACGGGCAGGTACATGCGGGACCGGGTTAGTCTCTTTGCGCTGGGGGTTTTCGAAGGCATGGTGACTCTTCATGTGTGTAGGCTCGCCGTGCGCATGCGCTTGTTTCGGCCCGTTGGTCATCGTGCCGGCAAGGCGCTTTTTCAGCGGTGCGTATGGAGCCGGGGGTTCCGCCATCCTCGGATGCGCGCGAGCGGCCTCTTGGTCTTGCATTACCCCCAAGAGTATCTCGTGCAGAGAACGGCGTCTCCGCTTTGCAAGTTCGGCGCCGTCCAGGCCGGGCGTTTCCTGCATCGCGGCATCGGCCTTCTCGGCCAGCTCCTGCAACTGTGCCGGCGAGAGGCGGAGGTGTTGGGCAAGAGCAAAGATGTTTTGGCGCAGGCGGAGGATCAAAACGTGGTTTTCCATGAGCGTGCCAACCGTGCTGCAGCGAAAGGAGTTGCCAGACGTCAGCTGCGCCGTGCTGTGCTTTTCAGCGGTTCCGAAGACTCACGTGTCGCCAGCATCGTCGTAGGTGCATACAATCCCGCGCATAGCACCTGCGAGGTCAGTCGAGGTCAGTTTACGGTACGGGCAACCCTGTCCGGACGCGGGAAGGACTTGCAGTTGGAGCAGCGAGGAAGTCGATCGCACTAGGTGAGCAGGGGCGTTAGCACGTTCATTCTCATTAGAGATAGTGCGTGATACCTACCTTAGTCTTCTTGCGGCGGCAGGCATCGCAATTGCGGACATTGCCAGGTCGTCCGGAAGCTGCGACGGAAGACGCCATTCGGTTCGCCAACATGTGATCGAAGCGGCGTCCTGTGCTGCGGCGTGCGTTACTGCATCAGGGACGCCTTTCGCTGCATACATAGCACGGGGCGCTCACCTCGACGAGGGGGATGTAGTAGAGGGGATAGACCGCGGCAGGAACGTGCAGAGAGGAAGAGAGACGCTTTGGAGGGAAAGCACGCAAGTGCCTATCGGGGCAGAACCCCCGTAAGCAAAGTGGAGAAAACGAGTCCGTGCCATCGCGTCTGTAGCCGGTCCGCGGACCAGCCGAGGCGCGTGCAGACAAAAGGAGTTATGTAGGGGGGAGCGAGCGGGCCCCTCGTGACGCCTCGAGCGCCGACGTTTGTGCACAGATTCCGTCCTGCCTTTGAATAAGGGGTCAGACTGAAATATTCCGAATCGCCAAGCATCTGCAACTACGCACGCAGTAAGCAGAGGACCCCGATGAGCCGCTTTCGCCCGTGCGCACGGTGCGCTTCCACCGCCACCGCACGCTCCCCGTCCGCTTCCGATCTCCCTTTGCGGCCTGCCCGGTGACCGGACGCAGCATAACCCACGCGGCAAACCTGCTCCCTACAGCATAGGCGAAGGCTTCAAGCGCTCCTGTCTGTAGCAACGTTGATGGAGGCGACCTGAGAAGGCCGTCCACCGCCGATTTGCGGTCGCGTCCTCGAAAGCAGCTCGAGGGTCAAGTCTGCAGCGAGCGATGGCAGCATAGAGAAGAGGAAAGCAGCATAGGAAAAAGCCCATTGCCTCGAGATACTGTACGGGGCAAGTCAGCGGCAAGGCTAGACCAAGCAACTCTCGGATCCCACGCGAATTCCTCGCCGCTTTATCTGCTTACTTTCCGAGGGCGACTGGCCTACCTGTGTTGACCCTAAAGGGAGCATCATGTATTTCATAGGTATCAAAGACCAATTTGAAGTGTTGGGGACTATTGTATACCTGGTAAGAGCTACAAAAAAAACGCAGCGGGGAATCGCAAGACGTGCAAGCACTTGACACCAGCTACCCAGCAACTGTCTACTTCTCGGCGCAACCCATGCAGGCTTTGAGACGCTGTCAGTAACCTTTCTGGCCTTTTGGCTCTGATCAAGTGTAGTATCTGTTCTTATGATTGTGAATAATCATAGTCCCCCATCGGGGGACATTATATTCATAATTATCTTTGGACGCTGGCGCAGGCAGTTCTTGGGCTTGCCCTCCTGTCTGCCAAGATGGCCCTTCCATTCCACTCCCGGTCGGCGCTGTCAGGCTTCTTTGTCTTCTTTTTGCTGGTCCTCACTGCCGAGTTCCTACTGTTTTGCCTTAAGCCGCGCGCGAGGCGAGGTGAACACTTCTGTCCAAGCATCAAGACCACGCACAACTGTTGCCCGGAGACTCGCCGAGCGCGAGAGACCGGAGACTGAACGAAAACGTAATGAATATACATGAGAGCAATGGCTACAGAGGAGGAGGAGGAGGTACTGCCAGCCTGCCGACAGCCATATGACTGGCCCGAGTCTGCTGCTCAGGAAAAGGTGCCAAACTTTTTAAACTCTTTACCCTTGTCCTTCTTCTTCTTGCCGAACCCAAACGCGGCGCGGAACCCGCCCCCGCTACTACTGCTGCTGCTGTTCTTGTTGGCAGCCGCCATCTGCGCTCGCTTGCGCGCCAAGGCGCCCTCGTCGTCGTCCTCCTCGGATCCGGACTCGTCGTCGCCGTCGTCACGACCGCCGTTCCTGACGCTGCTGCGTTCGCTCGCTTCCGGAGCGGTGACTGTCCGTTCGAGCGGCGCGCCCGAGTTGGCGGCGGCGTTGTTGCTGGGGGGCGCAAGTTGCCGCGTCGTGGTGGGACCGAGCGGCATCAACAGGGACGAGAGACTGCTCCGGCTCGGAGGCAACAGTCGTTTGCGCTCCTCTTCCGTCAGGAGAGAGACGTACGAGCGCCCGCGCTTCGAATCGCCCAGGCGTCGCTCGAGACCTTCTCGGACCTTGTCGTCCGGGCGGACGACCACGACCGGCACTGGCGAGCGGGCGACCGCCCATCTGCATAGTCGCCGCTAGAACGTCAACACACGAGTTTGGAGGTCTCACGGCTAGAGCAATGCCAGGCGCACCGAGATATGGAGCCCATGAAAGCCGATTTGAACAAGGAATCGGGCCGTCCTCGCGTCCCGACAATCAGAGAGTCTGGCTTGTAGATTTCGATCATGCTGAGGGGGAAGAGGTCTCAACATCGCCCCTCCACGGCGCCGCAAGCGAGATTGACGTACCGATGAATAGTCTCCTCGATGGGACCGATAGCGAACTCGACGATGAGCGAGATCTGCGAGTGGGGGGAGAAGCAGCAGCCGACGTGAGTTGGCGCCTCCCAAGGCGGAAACAACACAAGAGGGTCCTCGCACCTGTCGCTCGTCTCCGTTCTTCTTCATGAGGTAGTCCAAAACACTCTCGGCCTCGGTGCGCGCCTCCTTGGTGATCGCATCAAAGCCAGTCTGGGCCGAGCTGGTCGGTTCAATCACGCGCAAGACAACGACTTCGTCGCTGTCTTCGAGGAAGGAGTCGAGCAGCCAGTCTGTCGCGTTGACCGAGTACTCTGCGAGCGCGAGACACGAATCAGCAAGGGCTGGACAGCGCGTTTCCTGAGGCCACTCTTCCACTCACCGTTGAGATCGGTCGCGACGAGAAAGGTGCGACTCCATCGACTGCGCTTGTAGTCTGCCGACTTGGCCGAGAGTGTGAATGAATAAGCGACACCTTTCCATTTGGCAAAAAGAAGTCAGGTCAGCCTCGGAACCGTCCTTTGGCCTCTTCAAAGAGAACACACACACCTGTGCCGCCGCCAGTCACGGTCGGACGCCCCTCGAGTGCGACTCCAGAAGCAAAAGTATTGAAGCCGACCCTGCGTTGGAATTTATTGCTGTGGGTGTTGCTGGCTTTCGAGGAGATCGCCGCAGGTGCAGACGAGATCGAAGCGTCGCCGGCGAGGGTCGTCACTTCACTCGAAGTTCCGGTGCTCGGCTCCGTCTCGAGGCGGAGAGACGGCGCCGTGTGGGCGCTGCTGCTTCCGTCGCCGCTGAGCGCGAGGGACGAGAAGTCGCCTTCGACGGGCGAGGCGATGCGTTCCTTTTGCGACGAGTCGGCCGGGTGGCGCTTCAGGATCCCGTGCAGGTTCATGACGGGACTCGCCGGGGCACTGTTGGGTCTTGAAGACGATTCCATGGCAGGGCTGATCGATGTAGGTAACTCGGTTTCGGGCTTTGGTGACTGACTCCCCACCACGTCGGTTCGTAGCGTTGGATCGGCTCGAAAAGGTGGGCGGACAGGCGGAGCGACGAGGGGACGAATGCCTCTAGAGCGTCGATTGCTGGCCCAGTCGACTGGGTCCGGCGAACGGGGGCAGAGCTGTGCGACCTGGCTTGCCAAGGCTGGCAAGTTCGGCGGCGAGTCGTCGGGCTGGCTATCGAGGCGTAGGAGGGCGCGGGCACTCGGTGAGGGACCAGATTTGAGTGTGTATCTGTAATCACCAGCGAGTCGTCTTTGGCACACGACCGGCGACGTCGAGGATGAGCGAGCGCTCGAGTGCGCGCGGCTCCACACCGAGCAAGCCGACTCGTCATGATTCTTGGCCCTCTTTCCGCGGTCAATCACTCACTCGCAGAACGGAGGGAAAACTTGCTACGTCGCGACTAGCGTACTCAGGCGCAGAGTGAAATATTTATAGCGCCGCAATCGAGGAGGGTACTGCAAGGGAGAGTCTTAAAAGATCGGGTGGGACAACAAGCGTGACAGCAGATGCGTGAGGACAGAACGAACGAAATCTAGAGACGCGCGAACACAGACAGACAGACAGACACGGATCAAGGTGCAACGAGGGTATATGCGGCGGGTTCGGGAGGGGGAGCTCAGGGCGCATTCGGTTTCGGGGGCAGGATGCCCCCGAGGGGCGGGATGACCTCGATCGCGGCGAACCAAGGGTCGGCAATCACCTCGTCGGTCGTCAACCGGCTCCGCGGATCCGGGTCGAGCATCCTCCGAATCACCGATCGGCACTCGCGCGGGACAATGTTGCTGACCGGCGGCGGCGTCGACGACGACGTCTTGTACAGTTGCGCGTACGACCCGAACGAAGGGTCGCTCAGTTTCGCGACTCGCCAGGGCAGTTCTTGGTACGTCATGCAGTAGTACACGACGGCGACGGCCCAGATGTCGACGAGGCGAGCGTCGTACTCTGCGATTGTCGCGCGAGTCAGCGGTCCACTTCACGCCCGCCCGCCCCGCCCGGCGAAATCAAACCGCCGTCAACTCACCCTTTTGCTCAAACTGTTCGGGCGCGATGTACGGCTCGGACCCGCACAAGCCCTTGGACAAGTGGGTCGTCTTTTCCCAACACATGCGGAACACGTCCGACACGCCAAAGTCGGTAATCTTGACGTGCCCCTTGCCGTCGAGCAACAAGTTCTCGGGCTTGATGTCGCGGTGCGCGACTCCCATCGAGTGCAGGTACGCGACGCCGGCAATGATCTGCTTGAAGTACGAGTTGATCTCGGCCGGGCCGAGGTCGCCCTTCTTGATCACGGCGTAGAGGTCCCCGCCCGGGCAGTACTCCATCACTTCGCACCAGTGCTGCTGCTCGTCTTGGACGAGGTCGACCGTCTCGACAACGTTGTGGCTGGGGGGAGAACCTTCACGTCAGCACTTGCTTGGGTAAAAAATTAGCACCCAAACAGACTCACTGATGAAGCGTAGACGAGATGCAGAACTCGGACGTCAACTTCTTGACGTACTCCTTCTCCGTCTCGTTCTTGCGTCGTTTCCGGAACTCCTGCGCACAGTACGGTGGGGCGGGTGCGAATCAAAGTCAGCGAGCCGTTCCGATTCGAGACGCCCGTGCGAGGACGAAAGGAATGCTGCATACCTTGACCGCGTAGAGTTTCTCCGTGCTGCGGTCCCACTTGTGCGCGAGGCGGACCACCGCCGTCGCCCCCTTGCCGACAATGACCTTGTCGCAGACGCCATACTTCTTGTTCAAGCTGGCGTTGCTCTGCCCGCCGCGCGATTTCGTCTCGCTGCCGCCGTACTGACTTTCACCGTGTTGGTGATGGTGGCCGGATTTCTCGCTCCGCGCGTCGTCCGACTTGCGACTCGTGACGCTCGTCTTGCGCTGGACCTTGATCCGCATGAAATCCATCATGCCGCCCGACTCCTTCCCACCTGCAGAAGGCGCGACGCTCGAGTCGCGCTCCTTGTGGCCGTGCGAACCGGACCTCGACCTGCCCGTCTGACTCGGCGTCCGCTGCGCCGCGCGCATCCGCTCCTTCTGCTCCTTGTGTTCCTCCTTCTCGCGCCGCTCGCGCTCCTTCTTCTCGGCCTTTTCGCGCTCCTTGCGCTCCTTCTCTTCGCGCTTCAGGTCTTCCTTCCGCGTCATGCTCGATCCGCCACTCGGACGACGAGCGAGAGAAGGCGTGTCGAGATGCTGCTGACCGCTCGAACTCGCGCGGCGCTGCATGTTGTCGCTTGCCGAGGCGTGACCTTGACCTTCGCCGGCGGCGGCGGCGGCGGCGTCGCTGACGACCGACGTACTCGAGACGCTCCGGTCCCGATCAAACAACTTGCCAAAGACGCTCTTCTTGCCCTCCTTCGCAGGAGCGGCGGCCGGAGTCGGTAGCGGTGCCGCCGCAGCAGACGTCCGCGCAGCCTCGGTCGAAGACAAAGTGGTCGCTGAGCTCATGGTCCGAGCGCCCGCCCCTCCTCCAGCGCCATCGATCGCGCCGTTGTTGCTGGGACGTTTCGCCGTCGCCGACGATGCGCCCTCCTTCTTGCTCTGAACGGCGGCGGACGACGGAGGCGGCATCGATCCTTCAGCGGCAGGAGTTCCGGCCCTCGTACTCCCGGGCGTAGCGACGTTCGAAGCCCCGCCAGCCGCGGGTCCTGGCAGCGGGATGGCGAGGTTCTTCGGGTGCGGTAGGGACCCGTCGCGGAGAGCTTGTTGCCCGGCCGAAGTGCGAGCGAGAACTTGCTCGACGGCGGCGGACGAAGGTGGGTGGTACTTTCCGGCAGCGGCGGCGTCTCCGTTCGCGTTGACATGGTTCACGTCTGCTCCGACGCCCGTCACGTCGCCACCGGCACGGTCTCTTGACGAAGAAGGGTTCGAGAGTCCGGACCCGCCGCCGCCGCCGCCGCCGCCGCCCAGCTCGGACGACGATTCCAAGTCTGGCGATCCGGCGAGCGAGAGGTGACCAAACTCTCTCAACGGCGTACCGAGCGCGAGGGCCGGATTCGGTACAAAGTGAGTCGCGCTACCGGCGTACTCGGAAGGGGTTCCGGGAACCGAGGACGACGACTCGTACGCGAGCGAGGACAGGGCCGGAGTCGCGGGTTCGTTCGAGGGCGTGTACATCCCCGAGGAGGGGGCGTACGAAGCGTGCGCGTCGGGCGGGGCAGGCCGCGAGGCTTGTTCGGAGGGAAAGTGCGGGAACGCGTGGCCGATGTAGGCTTGGCGGTCCTGCGTGACGGCTATCGCGGGGGTCGGACTAGCGGCGGCGGCGGCTGCAGACCCATCGCTCGGGTGTTGGTGGTTGCTGCTATCCGGGGGTATGTCGCTCGGCGGCGACGCAGCGGTGGTTTCCGCAGTTTGTTCGGAAGACATGACGGGAGGATCGTTGGTCGGTAAGGAGCCCTAATGATTTCTGACTGGGGGGACACACTCTCCCTCTTGTTGATCAAGAAGAGCGTAAGCACCGGTAGCGGGGGTCGAGAAAAAGGCGGGAAAAGTTTCGAGCGAGCGAGTGGCGACCGGAAAGGGGGGGGTGGGGGGGCGTGCGCGTGACTGGAGAAGATGCCGTCGGCTCGTTCGGTTCGGGTTCGCGCTGGCTGGGCTTGAGTCGTGGGAAGCTTGGCTCTCGGGTATCAAGTCTCGGCTATTTCGAGTCTGCTGCGCTCGAGTGGAAGAGAGCGAGAGCGTGACGATGATGCGGAGAGAGAGGTAAGGATTGGGTCAGCAAAAGGTGAAGAATCGTCGCGGTCGCTACGAGCGCAGGCCCGCAGGAATGCTTGTTCTTGGGTAGTCCTTCAGTAGCTGTGTGGGATCCCTCTTCCCTCCTCCCTCCCGAGGCAGGGGATCGTGCTCCGTCGGCGAAACGCGACGAGTGGACGTCAGCAGCAGGAGGAGCAGCAGGCAGGCAGCCGCATGCAGCCGACACCCCTCTCGCCTGGCCGCCCAGTCTGGCGTGGTTCCTCCGTTCCTGCCTGACTCGGGTCGGGTAAAGGCACCCACGGAGGGCGCGTGTCGGTGGCGATGTCGAAGCGATGGCGATTCGTGCAACGGTGGATTCGCAGAGTTGGCAGTCCGAGAGACCGAGAGCGGGCACGCGCTGGAGGCTGACGAGTTCGAGACCTGTACTAGAAGACTGACCTCGGCGTATGTGTGTACGGGACGGGCGTGTCTCGAGCTGCGAGGGCGAGCGCGAGCTGCACGCAGCTCTTTCGACTGACTGCGATGCGATGTTTCCGCCTTCTCTCGATTCAAGCTCTCCTTCTCCCTCTTTGAGCTCCGAAAGAGTATGCGTACGTTTTCAAAGGACAGCAGACAGCTTGCGGTGGAATTTACAGCGCAATATCAGACGACTCTCCAAAGTGCTTCGAGTCGACTCCTTCCTTGCGCCGGCCAAAAGGGTTTTCTCATGGCCGGCCACTCTTCCAAGTTGCAAGCACGAACCGCGGTGCTTTCGAGTGTACGCACATAGGCCAAGAGAGCGACGCTTCGGAGCGCGGCAAGGAGGCCCAGCAGGGGCGCAACAGACAACTCTTTCAGGTCGCGCGTGTCATGCCTCGTCTTCGTTCCCGTCCCCACCGACACTCGCCCCGAACCCGAAATGAGAAGGAACAGAAAGGGAGCGAGCGAGTGGAAGAAAGAGAGAGAGAGAGAGTTCGGGAACTCGTGTGGTAGGCTGCTCCGCGCCGCAAACAGACTGGTTCATTCCAAAAAAAAAGGCCCGCGCGCCCCCCAACTGAAAAGGACCCGAGCGGTTTAGATGAAGCCGATCTGCGCACAAAGTGGGAGTGAACCGAGTCAGTTCGATGAGATGCCGTGCCAGTACGGGGCGAGGCGAGGCAAGGGGAGGGGGCGCACCTTGTTGGCAACGTCGAGAGCGTCGACGTCGGCCTCGAGGCGGACAAACGCCTTCTTCCGGCCGTCGGGACGGATGAGGGTGTTGATCTTGAGCGCCTTGACGTCGTACAACTTCTTGACGGCGTCCTTGATCTGGCGCTTGTTCGACTTGGTGTCGACGATAAAGACGAGCGTGTTGTGGTCCTCGATCTTCTTCATCGCGCTCTCCGTGTTGAGGGGGTGGACGATCGTGCGGTACGCGTCCATGCGCGGCAGGCTCGCGACCGCCTTGCGCTGGTAAGTCGGCTTGCGCGGGAGCGCAAGGGTCTTGGGGCTGTGTGGTCGCGCGCGACGTCGCATCATTCGTGCCGCGTGCCATGAGTCGAGTTGTTTGGTCGCGGGCGTAGTGATTCGTCGGGCGTCACATAGCGTAATGGCGAGGAGAGGGGTGCGTGTGGTCGTGACATTGAGGGTCGTCATTCGGTGCGTGCGGCGGGGGGGGGGGGGGGGGTCGTCAAAGCGTATTAACCGAGGATGTTCGACATCGAGAGTATGTCGGAGCCGCATTCAAGGCGGTCAGGGAGGAGCGGGGAGAGAGGGGTGTGCGTCAGAGACTTCGCTCATAATCCGCACCGGCCGCCTTGCCGCGCTGCCTCGTCCGACGCCCTCGAAGGCGACACGGGCGCCCGAGATAGGGGGAGACTAGGTGAACGAGAACGCACCGGTGGAAGGTGGCCGACGTGCGGACCTTCTTCAGGGCCGTGGCATTGGTGCCCTTGAGGGCGGCCTTCTTGGCGGCCTGCGAGCGAGCAAACCGACCAACACCTCGGCGTCAGCGCTCGTTCCCAGTCCAATTCCTGCCCTGTTCATTTTCTATATCCCTCCCTGCTCGCCAGCCGCGCCCGTAGTCCCCTTGGCGGAGCGATCCCCGGCCGAGGTGCCCGTTTTCCCGCTGAAGTGACCGAGCCGAGCTGAAGCGAGATTTCAAAGTCGAGGATGTACCTTTGCCTGCGCGTCCTGCGGCTTCGTGGTAGCTGTAGGGCGGTTCGACATCCGATACAAGGGCGTATTCGCAGGCGCAACAGAGGTCCCAGGTCGTGAGAGAGGCGAGGCGAGTCGCAGTGGGTTGCGAGAGGGCGACAGGTCGAGGTGCAAAGGGGGGCGATTTGACGACAACACAACGCGGTCAGCGGTGGGGGTCAAAGGTGCAAGCGCGTTCTGGACCTATAGGGCGAGTACTGACCCTTTCCAGCAGCCATTTGTGTACGAAGCGGGATCGAGAGAGAGCCGGAGAATCAGAGAGCAGCCGTCGCCATGCTCAAAGCCGCCGCTTCCTCCGTTCAACGCGCCACCCCCATTACAAACCTCTTCTAATCAACTGTAATTAGATAGCTCTCGTCGTTGCCAGGTTCACTCGAATGTACTCGGGTGCCAATTACATGTCCTCTCCCCAGCTTTCTTTCTACCGACTGGCCCTAGTGCGCGCTGCTCAAGCTGCTGCCGCCGGCACTCATGCTGCTGCTGCTGGCGCTGCTGCCACCATTCTCGGCTACGACTCGGATATCACTCGACGCGCCTCCTCCTCCTCCTCCTGCGCCCGCGCCTGCGCCCACGCCTTTGCTCGTCGAGGCGTCTGCTTGAATCATCGCTGTGCGTGCGGAGGAAGACCGGCGAGTCAGTCAGTCAGCCGGAGTGGGGATCCCATCAAGGCGAGCGCGGGTTAAGGAAAGCGGACGTTGTCGACTCTGGCTGGGACGAGTACGCACCAAAGTGGGCTTGATAAGGGTTCGAGGCAGCAGTGATAGCGGCAGGGGTGTCGGTGGCGATGGCGGTCGGGTCGACAAGAGTAGCAGCCGCGGCGTCACCACCAGCGGCAACGCCACTCCCACTACCACTCGCAACCGGCCCCTGCAACTGCGCCTGCGCCTGCTGCTCGGCATCGTTCTGTTCCTCCAACCGCTCAAGCAACAGGTCGACCAGTTTTTTCAATCGCTCGATCTCGTCGTTGGTCGACTTCAACTCGTCCTCTTCGGCGATCCCACCGGGGGGAGTCCCGATCCAGTTGCACGTGTCGCCGCGCATACGGCAAGAGAGGCACGGACTCTGGCGCGAGCAACGCATCTTGCGCAATCGACAGCTGCGTTTGGGCAGGTGTCACATCATTCGGGTCCGTCAGCTCGCTGTTTGGTTCAGTCAGCGGGACTGCTACCCCCCCCTCCTCTTCTTGCTCCTTGTCGCGCTCCTGCTAAGGGGACAGAATGGACGCACTTTTCGCAGCTCAGGTGACGCTTGGCATTGTTCGGTGCGGCGTTCGAATCGCTCGCCGCCGAAGAGTTGGACCGTTCCCTCGTCGACCTCGCTCCTCCTCCCGCGGGAGCATTGCTTTGCTGCTGTTGTTGAGGAGGAGGAGGAGGAGGAGGAAGCTGCTGGTGATGCTGCTGGGACGGGGGATAAGGGTGCACTCGAGCGTTGTTCCCACCGCCGCCGCCGCCCCTCTGATACGCCTTTGCTTTCGACGCAGCTGGCATCCTGCGCTCTGGTTCGGACACGACACAAGCGGCGGATGAGGCAGAGGAGAGGAGAGAACCGAACGAACGCACGTTTAGAAGAAAGAACCCCACCCGAGCGAGCACGAACCCCGAACAGGTTCGTGACAGGAGCGAACGCACCGCTTTGAAGAGGTGCGTGCGCGATCGATCCTTCCCACTGACCCGCCGGGGGGGGAAAGGCGGGGGAGGGTGCATAGAGGCGGTGCAACGGATTCCTCGAGCAATGGGCGGAACCTCCATCTCGTGTAGATAAAAGAATGGCAATGCAAAGAAAACCGGAGATGTGAACAAGCAACAAGCGTAAAGACTCCGCGCCCCTGGATTCGTGCCCAACCCGCTCGTGGCTACTGCGACTCCACACCCTCAAGCAAAGCCCGCACCTGCTCGCGCAACTCCTCCGCGTCGCCGCCCTCCACCTCATCCTCTGCATCCGAGCCGCCCAACTCCTCCTCCCACGCCAAAAACTCCCTCGCGATCCGTTCCGCTTCCTGCAGTTCGGCCTTTTCACTCGGTTCCATCTCGTCGACCGCTTTGAGCATGAGCTTGTCGAGCTGGAAGGTCGAGAGGCAGTCGGTCACGAACGCGGCGCGGGAGAGGACTTCGGGCGGGAT
Source organism: Rhodotorula sp. JG-1b (assembly GCA_001541205.1). Taxonomy (NCBI): domain Eukaryota; kingdom Fungi; phylum Basidiomycota; class Microbotryomycetes; order Sporidiobolales; family Sporidiobolaceae; genus Rhodotorula; species Rhodotorula sp. JG-1b. Next base: position 76,459 of record KQ954499.1, on the reverse strand, counting down.
GCCAAAGAGTCCGGCACAGGCGAGAGCGTTCGAAGAGACTGCGAGGCCGGGGCACAGGCTGATCGATCCGAGCGCGAGTGCGGCAATTCGAAAAGACTCCAGTCAGACCGCGGAGAGCAGCTTGCAGTTGTTGGCAGACTCACCGGTACAGGTAGGTCAGGTTCTCGATTCCGGCAGTCTCCTCCGTGTCGGTGCCAGAGACGGAACGCTTCGTCTCCCGGTCGTCGACAAAGACTTCCATGTGCGCGAGCACGAACGGGAGCTGACGCGAGAGTACTCCGTTCAGGAAGACGTCTGTTACGCGGGGGTCCAATGTCAGCGAAGGGTACATCACACCGTGGCGAACACGAGGGGGCGTACGTTGGAAATGCGTAGCAAAGACCGTCCTTGGCTGCAGCATCTCCAAGCGGTTAGTCAACGAACCTGGTATAAGTGCGATCAAGGTGGTCGTCCAGCTTACCGCCTGCAAGCCAAGCTTGAGCAAGTATTCGACCACGCCGCAAAACAAGCCAGCTCCGTCATCCGGCTCGGTCCCTTTGCCGAACTCGTCGACGATCAGCAAAGAGCGCGAAGTGCAGTTTCGGAGCGCGAAGCTGTAGTAGGGGAAATGTCTAATAAGCTGACTGTGCCGCCTTCAATTCGGGAAGAAGGAGGGCTCCTCACGAAATCTGCTGCAAGTCGATCATGAACGCCGAAGAGCCCTGCAGTAAGCGTATTCGACACGATCTGAGCGCGGGAAACGATCGGGCAGGAAGAGGGGAGGGGGTCTTTACCCTCGTGATGGATTCGCGGGTCGAAACTCTCGTCATGATGCGGTCCGTCAAGCCGACGAGCGCGTCTTCAGCCGGAACGAAGCAGCCTGAGGAGAGAGCGTTCGTCAAAAGGGAGGCGGTATCGAAGCCGGGCGGAAATGTAGCTGACCGATGTGCGCCATGTAGGTGATCAGCGCGATTTGCTTGAGCAGGATGCTCTTGCCGCTAAAGTTTGCACCCTGAGGAAAACCGCGCGCTTCAGCACTGTGTGCACGCTATAGGCGTGTGCCGAGGTAGGCTTACCGTGATGATGAGCATACTCGACTCGTCCAAAGAGCTGTCGCGGTCTTCCGCGGCGGCGGAATCCTCGTCGTCCTCCTCCTTCAGCTCCGTTTTGACAAACGAGCGCGATTGGCCCGCCACCTGGAGGAGAGCTGCAGCGGTCAGCGGAATCCCTTCGTAGCATAATGCACCAAATGCAACGCACGAGAGCGGTGTTGTTTGGCACGAAGTGCTCGACACAGAGCTCCGCAAGCGGATGCCGGCCTCTGCGAGCCGAGAGGTCAGGCGGCGGCGCAAGACCTGCTCCGGAGAGCATAAACGGACGCACTTCAGGATCTTGCAAACTGGCTCGGAGGTCATGACGGGTCTCGTCCAGTCGTACAGGCGTGCTGCTTCCGCAAACGCGATGAGGCTGCGAGCAGAGGTCCAAGTGTTGAGAGACGTCATGATTGTTCTGTGAACAATAAAACGTACCACTCGAGATCGGCAGCGGCGTACGTGACCGCGAGAAGCTGGGGTTGAATGCGCAGGACATGCTCAAGGAGCGCGTGGACTGTCGAAGCCCCTAGTCAGCACGACATGAAGATAGCTCCGATCATCTCGAGACAGGACTCACTGATTTCGATTTCCTTGTCTATGTCCGAGAAAAGCACAGGTAGAAATGTCAAGCCGTCGCTCGCCGGCGCGGTCTCTTGAGAACGAGCTTAAAGCTTACCGGCGATAAAGCATTGCAGATCGCCAAGGTGGCGATCCATGTCGCGGCATTTCTCGTTCTTGAAGTACGCCTGATTCTCCGTCATGAACTTTTCACGGTTGTCAAGAGGAGGGGTAGAGCTCGGTGAGCTGGCTGTCTTCTTTCAGCTCGGTGGCAGACGGTCTCTCACCTGGTACGTCCAGCCGATTTCAGCGAAAGAAGCGACGTCGACCTCGCCATCCCTGTGAGGCACGGTCGCGAGGTACCCGAGCTGAGGGAAGTAGACGACCGAGAGCTCCTGCGCCAACTCCGGCGGAACGTCCCGAGCCATGTCGGCGGCGACGTGAGACTGCTCGTGATTCACGTTTAGCTGGATTGTGCGTGAAACGCCCGAGAAGATGGCGTCACTGACGAGAAAAGAGTCGAGTCCGCTGTACTTGCGTCTCATCTCGTCCAGGCTCTCGTCGACGCCCGAGCGGACGCACACTCGGCCGTTTTCCAGCTCGCCTTCTGCCCAGTCGATCTGCGAGCGAAGCGTGTCAGTCGCGTGCGAATACGCTGAATGTGGAACCAGGGGAGACGGACCACCTCGTTGAGCATAGTCCCGATGTTCTTGAAGGCCACGGCATCGAAGGACTCGCAGAACTGCGCGTGCAAAGAATCAGCTCCGACGCCAGCACGCGCGGTGGATACCGCAGAGTAGTGCGTACGGTATCGATCGCTTTGATCGCATGGCGGTGCGAAAGCGTCACGAGAGCATCTCGAATCATGATAGCGACGAAGGTGAGCTTGAGATATGCGAAGGCAGCCGAATCAGCCAGTGGCACACTCGTCGCTCCACTTGCAGAAAGCACTCCTCACCTTCCAGACGACTTGCCAGTCCTTCATGTGCATGCTCCCACCCCCAAGCTTCTTAAGAAGAAGCGGAGTATTCTTGATCTCGCGAATGTGGGACCGAATCGCGTCGACAACGTGCTCTGCAGGAAGGAACGAGAGCGATCAGGATCCGCAGTCCGGGTGGTGCTCGACGAGGGTCCACTCACGGTTGTCCTCGCGAAGGAAGCATTCGACGGCATCATGACGCTGCTCGATCACGCTGAGCTCGAGCGAAGGGCGCAGGAACCAATCCCGCATCTTGGCGCGACCGAGCGGGGTCCGAGTGAGATTTGCGATACCTGTGGCGGAAGACGGGCACAAAATCGGTTCCTGTCCCCCTGGAATCCGGTCCCGAATTGGCCGCCTTACCGAACAACGAGAGCCCTTCTTTGGTCGCGCGCGAGTGCGTAGCAGCGTGAGCCTCGTCTTGGAAGATTTGCAAGGACCTGCGGGGAGATCATGTCAGTCTGAATGCAGACGAGCGCTTACAATCAGATCCGTCACGTACGTAAGCGCGTCGGAATTGATGATCATGATTTTGTCCCTGTGAGCAGCAACGAGCCCGGTCAGCTCAGGCTTAAATGGCAAAGTGCGAGTTGTGAAAACGAACAGCCTGAGCAGCTCGACCCCACTGAGCTCAATCGCGTGACCTTGCAAGTCGCCAGCTCGAGCGCGAGCAGCTGACATGTGCTCGAGCAGAGCTCCGGCGCAGCCAAGCTGTCGCGGGAATTTCAAGTTATCAGTGTGGGAAGAATTACCGGCTGGTAAGGAACTCGGGAGGCGACACGTACCGTGAGTGGATTCGCAGACAGGTTGTTCAGCAAGGCCTCGAGACCGAGCTCGGCTTGCCTCGTTGCACGGTCGTCGAGCATCCGTTCGATCTCTTCTTCAAGCTCGTGCGGTTCAGAGTCGTCGTGATCCGAGTCGAGAACCTTGACGCGACTCAGCGCGTGCTTGCCCGCCGTCGAGTAGAAATCCCTCGCCGGCCTGTACTCAATCTGGATCTTGCCGGTGGCGGTTTCAGTGTCGGTCGTCGAGGCAGCAGCAGAAGAAGAGGCAAATGAAGGCGGCAACGACAGAGTCGCCAACTTGTCCTCGAGCGATTTCAGAAAGGTGTCGTCGGCATTGGTCGAAGTCAGGACAAACGTCGGCAGCACTTGCTCGACGACTAGCGGACCGAAAGCAGGTCAGTTACTCAAGCGTCGGCTGCGAGAGAAGGGTGACACCTTGGCAACGGAGCGAGAGCGAAGGCATACTGAGGGAGCACAGATCCCACTCGGTCGAATCGCGCTGGTCTTCGATGAAGTAGAGTTTATTGGTCATGGCGTCGTAGTAGCTGCAGCCGATCTTGCCCTTGGCGGCATTGATGGCGAGAATGCTGGTCGTGACGAGTTGCTCATCCTCATCGTCGTCGTCGGCGTCGTTTACGCCAATTCGACCCGCTGCGAGCGAGGGGTCACGTCCGTCTCCGACGTTCGGGTTTGGACCCCAGTGAACTTGTCGCGCGCCGTGGCGGCCTGCAGTTGAGCCAGCTGCTTGATGTTGAGAGATGATGGTCGATGGTGCAGCTGGCGTCCCACTCGCCGCGTGCGAACCTCGAGAACGCGGCTGCTGACCTACAAACATCCTCGCGGTGGGCAAGTCAACGCCGACGCAGCCTATGGCATGCGGGACAAGAGGGAAGCGGGTCCAACCGAATGTCAAACCGTCGCGCCGCCGGAATGTCAACCTCGTTAGGTCGATTTGCTCCTGCACAAGCTCAAGAGATGGCAAGGGCTATGTAGAAATGAACTGTTACAGATCTGCATACATCAGAAACGCCGAGGCCGCGTCCAGCGCTGGTTCCTCTCCCCTCTTCAATACTGCGGCAATTTAAACAGCCAAGTCGGATCCTCTGCAGTGCCGTCCGCGTCCGTCACGATCGGCGGCGCAGAGGCAGAGGTAAAGGAGTATCCGGTCCCGGCGGCGCTCGACGACTGCTGCGAATCGAGCATTCCTGGCCCCCCTTTCTCCACCGGTGCCGTGGCGAAGAGCGACTGGTTCCCGCCCGTGCGCCCATCGCAGTCGACCGAACCTTGACGGCTGACGGCCATTGTGGCGAGCTGGGCGAGCTCGGTGGTTGGGCCGGCGGCGGCGGTGGCAGGTCCGCAACCCGGCGGCGGGATCGGGAGCGCGTACAGGTCATCGTCATCTTGGCCGTCCTCCTCGCGAACATGGTGGTCCTCCTCCTCCTCCACTTCAAGCCTATCTATAGCCGCCACGGGGTACCTGTGCCGCTGCGGAAGCCCGTCTTCGTCGTCCTCGTCGTCGTCGAGAGCCATCGCGAACGATCGTTGCTTCGCCGCCGCCAGACCTTTCGCGAGCGTGACTGCCGCATCGAGCTTGAGAGAATGAGGCGACGACGAGGCCAGATCGCAATAGTTCGTGGGGGGCGGTGGATGATGATGGTGGTGGCGCGGGATCGAGATCGAGTGGTTGGTGGTGGACTGGAAGCGCTGCCTTTGATTCTGACTCGGGTCGGAGGAGAAGGGAAGAGGGAGCGCGAAAGGGTTCTCATCCGAGGTCGACGTTGAGGCGGTGGCATGATCCGCAGCGACGAGGGATGACAACGCAGGCCAAGTCGTCGAGCGCGTTCGGTTCGGCGACGGCGGCATGACGGGACTGCTACTGAGCTGCGACGGCGAAATCGCGAGCACTTCTTGGCTGTCCTCCGACTGCTGCACGTGCGCGTGGTGATGTTGCTGATACATCGGAGGAAGAGTGTAGCGCGGTTGAGCGCTCAACGAATGGGCATAATCGGCGGCGGCGCCGGCGTGGTGAGAAGTCGGGGAAGGGAATCGGTACCCAAAGTCCGATTGAGTCCTCGACATCATCGGCGGCGCCGGCGGCATCATCCCCATCCCGAACGCATAGTCCGACTGGGTCCTGAGCATCGGCGGCGGCGCCGGCATCATCATCCCGCTGCTGGAGCTCGCCGTCGTTGTCGAGGTCGTATCATACACGCGCGGGTTCAGAGTGCGGTTCGCCGGAAAGTTGGGAGGATGCAACGCCACCGGCAAATAGTCCAAGCCGGGCGGAGTCGGAGGCGTCACGACCGATGGCGGCGGCAACGTCCTGCTTCCCGATGCGATCGCAGCAGCGGCGGTGGTTGTGGTAGTGTCATTGTCATGACCGGCGAGAAGGGCGCTGGCGCCGCGACCGTCGCGCTCGATCAGGAGCGCTTGAAGCTGCACGACGACTTTGTTCAGGCGCCTGATCTCGGCGAAATTCTCTTCCAGACTCGACTGCAGGATGCCGTGACTGTTTGTTTCTCCCAGCAAACCCGCCAAAGGGGACTAGTCAGTGCCGTCGTCTGAAGGGAACTCAGCAAGAAAGGGAGTTGAGGTGGAAAACGCACGCCGGTTCGGTATCGAGCCAGATGCAGTCGTCGCCCCGCACCGCGCACGAGACGCACGGAAAAGTCCTCGAGCACTTGGATTTGCGGGTTCGGCACTGTTTCGTTTCGTTCATCCCGGCGAGAGAGCAGAGGCGTCAATTCTTCTGGGCGCCTACGATAGGGCAGGCTGATGAGAACGCGGATGGATGGGAACTCACGCCTTCACAGGAGAGGTGACGAGCGCTGGCATACTTGTGAGCGTTCGGTTTGCCCATCTCTGTCGGTGGGTAAGAAGCGCGAGCTGCGTCGAGCGCACGAAGAGACCCGAGTTGCGCGCGATGGGAAAATGCGGACTCAAGCAAGCAAGCAACTAGGAAGCGAGCGAGCGAGCGAGCGAGCACGCAATTCGGGCGTTGCGCCCTCGTGGGGGAGGGGAAAAGCGAACGGACTCGACAACGAACTCGCAACGAAGCGATGATATCTGGTGTTCGTCCGAAGAGGTGCGAGCGAGCGCAGCGAACGAGAAGGCGAAACGGACGGACGGACGAGAAGCGATCGAATTTCGGCAAGCACGTCAGCCCAGTCACCCTGCGTGGACCAATTTGTGCCCCCACATTTTCCAAGTAGACGTATGTACGCGCGGGCCCTGCTGTGGATGTCCGTAACGGTCTCGATTTAGGCTGTCGTGTCTGTGTTCGAATCACGGCGGCTCGAGAGCCGGGCCCTTGGGTGAACTGAGCGGGAGGCTGAGCATTGTGAAACGCACTACGGTGAGCATAGCAGCATCTCCTGCAAAAGCCGGGCAGCAGATTCCCGAGTTGCGGCCATGAAGAGAGAGCCGAATTGGCGATGAGGAAAGACGACTTGCAGTACTTGGCGAGAGCCATACCCCAGAGAGAGCGTCTCAGAGCGTGATTAGCCCGCCATGGCCACTCTAGACGCCTCGGACCTGCTCACTCTCCGCTACGCCTCGAACCTCCCGCTCCTCCTCGCCGCTCCTTCTCCCGCTCTTTCTTCCCACCTCGCCCACACCCGCCTCTCTCCCTCGACCGCAACTGGTTCGAGTACTCGGTGCGGCTATTGCGGAGCAGAAACCATCGGAGGATTAGCAGGCGCTTCGTACTGGATCCAAGGGGGCGAATTGGTCGGGTCGTGCGGAGCCTGTCGACGCATCTCGGTCAGGCGCCACCACCTTGCGGACTCGCCGAGGACGACGAATGACCATGGCAAGAAGCAATTCGAACGAGTCAAGAAGCGGATGAGGACAACCTCTCCTGCGTCTCCGAGAGAGGTCTTGCATCCGACGGCATATCGGACTACCACCAACGCGACGAGAACTATCAGCGAGGAGGACGCGGAGACTCTCTCTCGTCCGCGGTTACCGCCGTCGTGTCCGCAATCCACGAGAGAGTCGACAGCGTCCTCACGGGAACGAACGTCCAAAGGCACTACCGCGCCGCCGTCGCCGCTTGCTTCGACCTCCCTCGAAGAAGCACGTTTACCACCCACTCAGAAGAAGAAGAAGAAGAAGCTCCCCACCACCACCACCACGTTGCAGCAGCGGGAGGAGGAGGATGTGATCCCGCGCTACGCCACCGCATCATCATCATCATCCTCTCGACCATCGCCCGCCGCCACCGCTCCCAGCGCCGGAAGGGAACCTACCAAACTCGACGCCACCGCCGCCGCCACCACCGCCACCACCACCACTACGGCGGCGACGACGATGGTCACGGCAAGACCGAATAACACGGATCCGACGAATCCCCCGAAACCGCCACAAGCCCTCCCCCCGACGACGACGACGACGACGACGACGAAACGCAACAAGCGACCGAAGAAACAACCGGCGGGGTTGGCCAACTTGCTCGCGCAGAAGAAGAAGGAAAGGGAAGCGCAAGAGCAAGCTGGAGTGGCGGGAGGGTTGATGGATTTCTTGCAGGCGTTGTGAGAAAGACGTTTGATTCCTGTGCCATGACCGTCGGGTTCTCTCGCTCTTTCGAATCGTGCATGCGCGAACGCCAGAAAAAGAAAAGAGACGGAAACGAGGAGATCAGCAAGGAGATTGTGTGTGTGATATCAAGTGCAGCAGAGGGGAACGGACGAGAGGGAGGCAATGGTTGACAACAAGTGGCGGTTCGGGAGGGAGCAAGATGTACAAGATACAGATCTATGCCCCAAAGCGAGGTTTGGAGCCAGACCGAGCAACTTTCATCGTCCTCTGGGTGCAATCATTGCGCCGGAACGCGAAGCGGGACAGCGATAGGTGTTGTCCTCGCCGCCGACGCCGGAAGTCCCGCCGTGACTGCGCGCGCGCGGGGGCCAGGGGGATCGCTTCTCATCAGTATGACTCCCAAAGAAAAGAAGGCGGGAGGAGGAGACTTGAGAGACGGACCCCACTGCCGCCTGTCCATGGGACATTGCCCCTTTGAACTCTCTGTCGCGAGCCATTTCGTCAAGCAATGCAGGTGAAACACGTGAGTGCATTCTCCCCAGACTGGTTGTTTGTTTGTTTCCGAAAGTCAGCGCAAGTTACACCATCTTGAGGGGAGAGGGGAACGAACCGGGAGGACAACCGTCGCCTGGGATTTTGCAATCTGGACAACAGCCATCGAACGCGACGCGGCAAATTCCGCATACATCGTCATCATCGTCGTCGTCGTCTTTGTCGTCCTCTTGCTCTTCTTGCTCGCCGGCGTCGTTGTGGTCACCTTGTTGTTGATCGAGAGCGGCTGTGGAGTATTTCAGGTTCCACTTCCAGGTCGCGACGGCGTGGTAGTGGTTGATCGTGACCTTCATCGCGGGAGCATTGCTTGGACCTCTCTTGCCACCTACTATCAGCTATCAGACGGGGTGCAGCCGGGAGGGGGAGAGAGACGAGAGACCGCCGCGGTTTTCTCATCTTGTCATCGTTACGACCCGCCAACTTGGTCTCTCGAGTGACTGCGAGACTACCAGCCAAGAAGACAGAGACCGCTGCTACAGTAGTTCTCTCTGGTCTAGTCGGACCCGTCACCGAACCCTCCACCCGCTTTCACCGCCTCTTCGATCTCAAAAAGCGAGCGCAGCCCAACGCCCAACGATGGCGCCCTCCCGAAGCAGCAGCAGCAGCAAGAAGGGCAAGGGGAAAGCCACAGTCGAATTGGACGCCAATGGCAGACCTCCAAAGCTCAAACGCGTCAAGGAAGTCGTGTACGATGCAGACGCCCGAAAGTCAGTCCCCCTCCCCTCCCCTCCCCTCATCGCCCTCTTCTAGTCAAACAGATGGACTGACTGCCGAGACCCGCACCGCAGGGAGTACTTGACTGGCTTCTCGAAGCGGAAAAAGGCAAAGCAGACGATCCGCCGCAACAAGGCCATCGAGCGCGAAAAGACGGCCCTCAACCAGATGCGCAAGCAGGTCCGTCTTTCTCTCCCTCTCTCTCCCTTTAATATCGGGCGGGTATCATTTTCCCGGCTTCCATGATCAGTATGATGAAAGAGAGATGCTGACCCGAGGTTGCGCTGCTCCTGGGGTGCGCGTGCAGATCCGGGACGAGCGGAAACAGCGAGCGGCGCAGAATGTCAAGATTGCCAAGGAGATGTACGGAGGTGAGGTTTTTTTTTTTTTGGGCGCGCCTTGAGCTCAGAAGAGGATGCGTCCTTTGTTCTCCGAAATGAGACGCCGAAAATGACCTGACAGACATTCATCCGCGCTCACAGACGCCGGCTCCGGCGACGACGACGACGATGAAGACGACGACGATGATGAGATGTCGGGTAGTGGATCAGATAGCGACGAAGCGGGAGAAGAAGCCGAAGGAGCAGCGTACGAAGGTCCCGACACGCTCGCAACCGTCACCGTCGAGCCCCTCTCGCTCTCGCGTTCCCCAACTCCCGATCCGCACGCCTTCGATCCGACCACCTCGGTACAACAAGATCGACCACCTCGACCAGCCCAGCAGGGATCGGTGCACAAGAAGCGGGTCAAGAACGCCCCGCAGGCGAGGCCGAAACTGACGAGGCAGGAGAAGAAGGAGCGCGCGACGGGGGCGAAAAAGGTCAAGAAAAAGATGGCCAACAAGATGAAGGGCACCAAAGGCCGCGCGAACAAGTAGAGCGAGCGGGCCCGTCCGTTGAGGAGGGCAGGCAATCCATGCGCTTCTTCTCTTCTGCTGGTTTGGAGACTCTCTCGAGAGAGGGGCCGTGGTGTAACGACAGAAGGGGGCATGCTTTGCAATGCGGCGAGTGTTTGTGGTTCTACAGAAGGGCACATGGATCTTTGGTGGCACATCTATACAGGGGATAAGAGAGAGTGACAACGATGAGTGTGATAGAGAGAGAGAAAGAGAGAGAGAGAGAGAAGACGGAACGAGTCAAAGGAGGGACGGGAGCAGAGAAGAGATTGTCTATGTACATGAATAGACGGGTGGTCGAAGATGCGGAGCGGGGGAAAATCGGATTTGGAGGAAGCTGGCTGGGTGGGAGGCGGCAGGCCGTATCCAGGCGCCAGTGTTCTAAACAAAGCGAGGTATGAGCGCCGGCTTCTGGTATTCTTGCTGGGCTGTAACAGAAAGCGAGAAAGAGAGGGGGATCGAGAGGAAAAGAGAGGAGGAAGGAGACCGCCGGTGACGCGTTCACGGGTACGACGCCGCTCCCGTCTCACGTGGTTCGTTCCCAAAGTCGTACGAGACGCGGCTGGCAGTGTCGACAGGCGGCGTCCCGACGAGGGCGGTACCAGAGAGGCCGAGAGAGGCGGCGGCGCCCGGTGCGATGTGCGGCGAGAGGGTGCGCAAGATGGTACTTTCGAGGACGGCCGCGCGGACGGGCTGTCGCAGAAAATCGTATTCAGTTCTTCACCCCGGCTAACTCAATGTGTGGAATGGCGTTGCTCACCTTGGAGAGATAGCCATCGGCCCCGCTCGCGAGGAACGCATCCCGGTCGCCCTTCAGAGCCGAAGCCGTCAGCGCAATGATCTTGACGTGCGCGACCTGCGGGTTGTTGGATTGGCGAATCCGAATCGTCGTCTGAAGGCCGTCGAGACCTTCCATCTGGTTGTCCATCAAGACGAGGTCGAATCGCTTCCGTTCGAGCGCTTCCAACGCCTCGTAGCCGTTCCCGACGGACTCGACCGAGAAGCCTGCCTTTGACAAGAGGCGAGTGCAGATCGAGCGGTTCAGTTCGTTGTCGTCGACGACGAGGATCTGGACGTCCTCCTTCTTGAGCTGGTCGCCCGATGCGGGCGAGCTCGACGTCGAAGCCGCGAGCGCCTCGTTCGAGACCTTGTCGAGTCGAACCTCGACAGTCATGGTGGTCCCGACGCCGAACTCGGACTCGAGACGGATGCGACCTCCCATGAGTTCGATGAGCTGCAGGATGGGACAAGAGAGCTCAACGAGACGTTCTCTATGTACTTCCACATACGAGGACAACGTACCCGTTTCGAGATGGACAGGCCGAGCCCGGTACCGCCGAATCGCCTAGACGTAGACACATCGGCTTGACTGCAGAGGAGCGAGCTGTTAGTTTCTAGCGAAGACTTGAAAGCTCGCCGTGGCGACGCACTGGAACGGCTGGAAGAGGGCTGGAATCGTCTCCTGCGGAATACCGATTCCGGTGTCGGCCACCTGCCACCGGACCAGAACGCCAGTCTCGTCCTCCTCGACTCGCTTGATCCGCAAGGTGATGGTCCCGCGCGGCGTAAACTTGATCGCGTTCCCGAGCAAGTTGACGAGGACTTGGCGCAACCGTGGCATGTCTCCCATGACGGGACGGTCAAACTTGTCGACGTCTTCCTCAAAGTGGAGACCCTTCTTGGTCGCAGTCATGGCGTACAGACCGACGTCGGTCGACAACTCGTTCAGGCTGAAGGGCCGAACTTCGAGATCGAGCTTGCCTGCCTCAACCTTGCCCATGTCCTGCAGGCGAAGCTCGCGTCAGTTCCCGAGCTCGATTACTCCACTCAGCGACGCAAATGTACCAGCACTTGACCGACGAGCTCGAGAAGGACGTCGCCCGATCGCAAGAGCTGCGTCACAAGGGCGCGCTGCGACTCGGACAGTTCCTCCGCGAGTAGAAGCTCGGACAGGCCGAGCATGTGGGCGATCGGAGTTCGCAGTTCGTGCGAGGTCAACGCGAGGAACTCGGACTTTAACCGGCTCGCCTCCTTGGCGGCGACTTCGGCGGCTTCGAGTTGCGACGCCTTGTCGCGGGACTGTTTGAGGCGGGCCTGCGTCGAGACGAGATCCGTAATGTCGTGCGCGACGACGATGCAGCCGACGATCACGGGGTGGTTGTTCCGAGACTCGGTCAGCGGGGTGAGCGAGCACCGGAAGGACCGGTTGCTGCGGCCCCAAGCAACCTCGGCAGACGGCGTGTCGCCGCTCACGACCCGGTTGAGCGCTCGCAAGAGGTCCGGCGACGAATCCAGCTCTGACAGGAATCTGCCCTCGATCGAGCCGCCGAAGCGTGCCTCGCCGAGAACGAGCTCCTTCTGAGCACCTTCGAAGAAGGTGATCCGGCCATCGCAGTCCGTCGCGATCAGGAGGCAGCCGGCGCCCTGCACGACGGCCGCGTTTTGTTGCAAGAGCCCCCGCAGTTGCTCCCGGACCTGTAAACGAGTTGTGCGTCAGCTTGTTGTCATCCCTGAAGAGAGAAGGCGGAGACTCACTCGGTAGAGGTCCTCAAAGTCTGTGCAGGTTCCGCTCCAACCCTTGATTGTGCCATCGGGGTCGCGGAAGGGCAGAGCGCGACCAAGGAACCATCGCCACTCGCCGTCGAAGCGTCGGCAACGGTATTCGACCGAGTACGGCTCTCCGGTTTCGAGTGAATGGCTCCAAGCCTTGAGACAGCTGTCCATGTCGTCTGCGCGCGCGGGGAAAGCGAGTGGTCAGTTACCCGTGTCCCGGTCACGATCAGTTTGATCAGACGCACCTGGATGGAATGGTGACTGCCAGCCAACACCGAGCGAATCTTCCGGCTCGAGACCGGTGTAGGTATACCACGTCTGGTTGTAGTAGGTATGACTGCCGAGCGGCGAAGTCGTCCACACCATCTGCGGCAGGTTGTCGAGGATCTGCTTGTGGTAACTCGGGCTGTTCTGCTTCCCTCGCTTGCGGTGCGACGATTGCGCCGCCTCCTCGCGCTTCCGCTCGTCGGTTCGGTCACGAAGAAGGAGGATCCCACCGAGATGCTGCATCGTGCCGTCGGCGGCAGGAGCCCGCAGCGGCGCGGCCGTAACTTCGAGGACTCGTCGGCGGACTCGCTTCTTGCGGTTCGCGAACGGATTCGCGGTGACAAAGGAAGCGGCCTTGAGTGCCGACGAGGTATGTGCGGTCGCAGCGCCGGGGGAGTCCATGTCCAGCGTGTCGGCGGACCAGACTTCGATCTCGACGCCGACCAGCATGCCGTTCATGACCCGGCCACCACTGCTGAACTCGTCGTCGTCCTCTTCGTCGTCACTCGCACCCACCGAAGGCGGCATCTCGCCCTTCCGAGCGACCATCTCGAGCATCGGGCCAAAGGGGTCGATCGTGCGCTGGCTGAAGGTGGCGTCGAAGACGCGGTAGCTCTTGCGGTTCGAGACACCACCGGCAGAGACGAACTGCGGAGTTTGCCGCGACACGTTCGAGCTGGACCGGCTCGTGGTACTGGCGGGGGACGTCAAGCCTGACGGGATCGACGAGCCGTAGTCAGGCAGGTGCGACGTGCCGCCGGCCGTCGAGAAACGCGAAGCGTGTTGTTGTTCCTCGGCGATGACGCCGGCGGCGCCGTCTCGCCCGAGAGCTGCCTTGCGCTTTTCCTCCGAGACGAGGCTGCGAGCCAGGATGCCCGAGATATTCATGCGGCGCCGAGACGAGTCGGACGGCTTCGAGATCCGGAGACCGGAACCGGCCGTGCCCTTGCCGCGCTCGACGGCGCTCGCGTTGCCGGCGGCGATGATCTCGCGCGCGTCGAGCGGGTTGTTTCGCATCTCAGACATGGGCGAGAAGAACGGCTGCGACGTCGTCGACGAGCTTTCCTGCGTTCCGGCCGAGGCAGAAGACCATGGCTCCTCCGAAGCGTCCCAGCAGCCGTTCTCCCACCACTCGAACGCCGATCGCTCATCGCCGGTCTCCGAGTCGTCAACTTTCGAGAGACCGTCCGTGCTCGGAACGCCCATGAGCAATTCGCGTGCGAGCGCGTTGGCGTACCCGCTCGAGAGGTCGGGGTCCGAAACGATCACGCCTGTATGTGGTAGGTTGGCGAGAGCGGCGAAGCGCAGGAGGGATGCCGGGTCCGGTTTGATGCGAGGTTTTGGTTCAGGTACAGGTGGCAGGGCGGTTGGGCGTGGCGAGTGAGGAGGAGGAGGTGGTGGCGGCGCCGGGAGAGGGGGAGCGGGCGGCGAAGTGGTAAAAGTGTCGGCGACACTGGTCGAAGAGGACGACGCGACGCCGTCACCGGCGCCTCGCACCGACAAGGAGCTACTCGCACGAGCGGCTAATGACGGTCGCGAGGTCTGCGGCGGCCCTCCAACGCTGCCGATCGGGGTCACGTCGGGGTCGAGATTCGCGAGGGCGAGTTTCGGAGACCAATCGGTCGTGGCCGGTCCGGTCGTGCGCAAAGGTGAACTGAGTCCGTTTCTGGCTTCGACCGAGTGAGTGAGTTGGATGCCGGCCGAGCTGACCGAGACGCCGACACCGCGGTAGTCTTCCGGGACTTCAGGGACTGGCGGCGGAGGAGCCGATTTACTGATCGACGCAGATCGAGAGGACGAAGGCGGAGTCGTGGCCGCAGTCGAAGCAGATGAGTATGCCGAACCGGTGCCGACACTCCGCTGCCCGCTCGACGAACCGCCTGCGCTGCCTGATCCCCGGGTCGAAGTCGGCGACTCGGCCGCGTTGGCGGCGACGACGGCCGAGTGAGCAAGGTGAGGCGCTTCAGACGAGGCGGTGACAGTCGAGACGTTTGACACTGAGCTCATGCGCCGCTGCGCGATCGTCTGCGACGAATCGCTCCCAGACGATGACGAGGTTGGCGGAATCGGCGGCCGGACTGCTCGCACGCCAGCGACCTCGCTCGCCCTCCTGCGAGCAATGGACGACTTGTTGAACGGATCGGCAAATGTCGATGAGCGCAGTGTGGGCGTATTGTCGGCAGAAGGATCGGATTCGGCGCGCCGGAGGAACGGTGCTCCTGCTGCGGACGCCGACCCGCGCCTACTGCCGACCGCGTCCGGCGAGTCCTGGCGGCCTTGGCGGTCGACGACGGGCCTGACCAGGACAACCGAATAGAGGTGGTCTCGACCGGGCGCGGCCTTTGTCCCCGGCGGAATGAAGCGCGAGACGGCGACGGCGACGGTCTTCTGCACCGCCGTCGAAGTTCCCCCTCCGGCCCCCGTACTCGGCAGCACGTCGAGAACCGCTTCTTCTTGAGCACCCCATGCCGGCGATCTCTCAGCAAGCGCGTCTAGGAAGCGGATGTTGTGCGGAGTTGACGCGGCGCCCTGCTGCAGTCCGTCGGCGTGGTCGGGGCCGTCTGGTGCGGGTGCGGGGATCGCAAACACGTCTGCAATGGTCGATACAGACGACTGGAGGCCCGGCAGCAAGCGCTCGGCGGCCTTGTTGAGCGAGACGAGTCGCTCGAGCGGATCAAAGACGAGGTGCGGCAGGGCGAGGTGGAGCAGCGCCGCGAGGGCGACGACGCCCGCATCCGACCCGCCGGCCATGTCTTGAGTACGTGTACCGCGTACTGCTTCGTTCGTGTATGTGTAAGCGTGCGACGGGGTGGACGAGTGGTGACCGCGTCGCCCACTGCTCGTGCTGCACAACCGCGTGGCTCGTCAGCGTCGCCGTCTTGATCTCTGCCAGCTGGACGACATACGTTAGACTCGAGTGCTGTACTGCCCCCTTTGATACAGCTGCCAGGTGCGCACCGGGTCGAGCTCTGCTGGTGCCACCCCCGTTTCCTCCAATGACGCAAATCCGGCAATTTTTCCCCTTCCGCGTTCGGGGAGATCGCCGTGTGTGCGGTGAAGCGCGGCTGGTGACGAGGGTCCGTGCGAGGATCCTCCAGCTGTGCTGTCCGCGGCTGTCAGACCTGATCTATAGACACCTGCCACTCCTCAAGCAAGATCACGCTTTCTGCTGGCTCACAACTGCCTCCCCTCATGCACATGCTGCGGCTTGCTGCAGGCCTCGCCGCCCTCATCAGGCTCCCTCATCACAGCGGCCAGGCCTCCTCGAAGCTCGAAGGCAATCGCAAATTCATCCGCTCTCGCGTCGTGAATGAAGCACGACCTCGGAGATGAGTGCGCGATAGGTTACATCACAGTTCATGTGTACGGCCCAGGCCGCCGAGGTGTACATACATCTCAAAAACCGGATACCCCAGCTGCGAAGCAACCCGACGCCGACGGGCTTTCCGCCACGACGCTGCTTCATGAGCTACAGCAGAGCTTGCCGGCGATCGTCCACGCGTGCTGGTTGGTGTCTCTAGCTGTCTCCTTATCAAGCGGTCGATCATGACATGCTTGAGCTCTGGGAATTGCCTTTGCCACTTGCTTCGCTTCGTCGTCGAACTGTCAGATTACGCATATCTCTTCACACTTCATGTACACCAACCTACACACGTCCGCCTGATCGGGTATACGCTACATCTCCTCCCTCCGATACCGCAGCAAGACGTGGACCAGGAACTTGAAGTTGGGCGCCTTCATCCCGGCGAGGACGAATGCGAACCTCGACAATTGCGAGTTGAGCTGCTCCGCCGCCGAAGTGTTGAACGCACGCTGAAAGACCCGACCCGTCTCGCGCTCCTGGGTTCGTCGGCTCTGGCACTTGCTCCTGCTCCCCTTTTTGGACCGGTTCGCCGTTGCAGCCCTCAGGGGAATGACGAGGTCGGGCGCGGACCCATCGAGAGGTGCCGGATTGCACAGCGTTGTGCACAGGAGGTCGTCGCGGCTGTGACACTGTCGATGAAAACTGTCGACAACGAGGCGCGAAGTCTGGAGGAACGGTGGCAGCTCTTCTTGGTCTCCCTCCGCAACGGTGACGGCGGCGGCGGCGGCGTGACGAAGAACTTGGCAGGCGCGATCGTAGGCGACGTAGGAAGGGAAAGGAGTCGGGTTTTTGTCGTCCGAAGTGTAGCTCTGGTGCACCGAGGTGAGGAAGTCAAACACTTCGCCGGGGGTTTCGCCGCTCGTGAAAGACCTCCAAGCGAGAGGAGTCCCGCAGCTAGCCACCAGCAGCTGCAAGTGGCTGCTCTTGCGCATCGCCCACATGTGCGAGAGACGTTTTCTGCTACCGCTCCCGCTCGCGTCGTCGTCGTCGTCGGTCTCCGGCGCGTCCTCGTCCTCGCTGTCGCTGAGCAGATCGTCGTTCCTCAACGGCGGCGCAACATTCTCCCGACGACGTCTCGGTTCGTTCGCCCGACCTCGCCAACCGCGATCGCGGTTCTCGTCCCGAAGTCGAACAAATCTCAGCCACCGCTCTTCGTGATCCGGGTCGTCACACGCTTCGCTCAATCCGCCGCCGCCGCTCTGAACGCCCGAACGCGCTCGACCGCACCCAACGACGCCGCAGATCTCGTGCAGATCGTAGTGGTCTTCACAGAAGCGAGAGGCGCGGCGGTGCTTCTCGGGCGAGTTTGGGCAGCCGGGAGCGGCGCAGAGCTGCAAAGGTTTGAGAGTAGACTATCAGCGTGAGGGACACGCAGATTCGAACAACCTGGCAGGAACGCACAAAGTACCCGATAGTGATGCCGTCACAAACTGCCATCTGAACAGGCGAACCGTCGATGCGCTTGACGTCTTCCTCGAAAGCTTTGCTATCGTTCGTTTGCGTTCCAGCCCATCGGATCCCGGCTCGGCGTTCTGCATCGGTGGCGGGGCCTCCGAGCCAGACTTGACGAGGACGAGTACAAGTAGCGCATTGATGAGGTGGCAAGACTTCGTCAAAGAGGCAAGAGTTGGCGAGCTCGACGAGGTCCAGCGTCGAGGGCCTCACCGGGCTGGCGAATCGACCGTATTTGGAGTTTTGGGAGGCGGCGCGGAGGCAAGACGAGATGACGATGGCTCGCCACACGTGTGCGGCGCGGAGGCGGAAGGGAGTGTCGCGACCGCGTTTGCCCTTGTGCGAGGATGATGGACCGGCATCAGAACGGCGAGGCCGCTCCTTGTCCTCCTCCAAGTCGTCCTCGTCCGAGTCCGGCAGGTCACTCATCGCCGATGACGAGTCGTCTTCCGGCGCCGAATCAGAATATTGTCGGTTCCAGAGCTGCGCAAAGCCGCCCGGCGTGACGGCCTGCTGGAGCAAGAGATGGCGAAGATGCGCAGCACCGTCCGTCGTGGTCCACGTCCGTTCACCGAGCTTGATCGCTGTAGCTTCGTTATCCCATAACCAGACGCTTCGATTCTGATGGGAAATCTTGACGTGGTCGGGAGCGTGTCGAGCTCGACATGCGCGATTCGAGCAGACGTAGATCGCGACGAGACACGGCTCGGCGCCCTGAGCCGGCCGTACGAGCCAGACTGGCTCGTCAGGATGCTCCCGGAGATGAAGTGCCGAGTCGCACTGGATGCAAGTCGTGCGAGGGGTGGTGAGCACCGGCAGGGCGGAACGGTTTGTCGGCGAAGAGGTCTTGTCCGGCTCGGCGTCGAGGTTCATCAGCCGGGCCAGTCGGAGTGTTGCACGCGCGGGGTTCGTTGGCGAGACCGGAGAGCCGGAGAAGAGGTGCTTCCCGAGGAAGTTGAGGTTCGATCCGGTTTGACGACCAGTCGCGCTCGCCTGAGACTGCGCGAGGTCGAACAGAGCTTTGTTACGCTGCAGGTTCTGCGCGAGCTGCATCACCGTCGCAAAGTCGGCGTTGGAAACGACCTCGTCGAGGGAGTGAGCCGCGCCGACGAACGGCGAAGAAGGGGCAGCCGCCTTCGCGTCTGTGCTGAAGAGTGCCAAAGTTGCCAGACCGGCGAGTTTCACCGAGCTGGGAGGTCGTTTTGCGGGAGTCGGAGAGCTGGCGTTGAGATGACGGTTCCTCGGACGACGACGTCCTGCTGGCGGACAAGGTGTAGTCGGACCAGTCGAGTCTGACTCTGCGTCATCTTCCGAGCACGACGACGACGAGGGGGACGGCTCGCGCAACCGCTTGGAGTGGGGCAGTGAAGATGCTGCGGAGAGACGATAAGCGCATGAGTCGTGGGCTTGTCAGTGCGAGGGTCTGCCGAGGGCGCGGATCGATTGACAGTAAGGGAGGACCCACCGCGAGAACCACTTGTCCCTGAACGATCATCCCTCCATCCTTTTCCCTTCCGAGCTTCCGCCACAGCAGCCTGTACGCTCTTGCGATGCTCGTCGACCACATCCAGAAGCGACTGCAGGGCGCCGGCCGTCGTGCCATCGTCGCTCGACTCGGCGGCGGTTTCGGTCGCGTCCCCTTCGGTCTCGACCGCCCTGGCCTGCTTGGCTCTGGTCAGCTCGGCTCGGTCGACAGAAACAACCTCATCTCGACTCGCCTCTGCCTCTCTTGCCGCGAGAAGTCGGTCGAGCAGTGTCGGGGCGTTTTCGCGATACCGTGCAAATCTGACGGCTTCGGCGGCCTCTTCGTCGTCTTTGCTAGCAGCACCGACAGTTTCGCTATCGACGTCGATAGATGGAAGACCGAGCGTGTAGCCCAGCCCCCTCAGGCGCGCGATCAGAACCTCATCACTGGAAGGACAGAGCTTGTTAACCAATTCGGCGTTGGGGACCACCCTTTTTGGCTCACCTCGTTTCGGCCTCCATGGCGTCGCAGCGAGCGTGGGCGAGGTGTAGAGAGGGTGCACATCCAAAGAGAAGTCCAGCAGAGTGGTTTGTCCGGCGCTAGCAGGTCAAGGAGGCGAAAAGCGTCGAGACGAGGGGAAATGAGGAGCGAAAGAGAGGCCAGGAGCAATCAATCGCCAGCTCGGATAAGTCATAATAGCATCGGAGACCAATTTCGATAATTTCCAGAGCATCGCAGAGCGGTGCGTGAGGTTGAGGGTAGGGGACCGGGGTCGAGCAGACGCGCGACCAAAAGTCGGAGCAGCGCCGGTCTCACAAGCCGTGCGGGTGGTGGCGAGCAAGAGTTGCGAGCTCAAAAAAAGTCTGAGCGCATACTCGAGCATCTAGCCTCGAACTCCGGATGCTGCAAGGAAGAGGTTCGAGCGAGAGGTTCGTCCGGCGCAGGATTGCACCGCCACCGCAGACGGTGGACGGTCCCCTTCGTCCCGCACACCACTCACTCTGTGCTATGGGGTGGCTAGACACAGTCAAAGGTATGCTGGAGCTCGATTCCAGCTCTCCGATTCCTCCTGTGAGGTGTTCCGTACCGGCACGACGCTTTTTTCATCAAATGCGGACGGAACCGCCGTCCGCCTCTCCGACCGCCCCTCGACTTAGTAGCGTTCAGCATGAGAGCGACGGCTTTCAGGATCGTTCGAAGCAGGGCTCAAGATTAGAGCAGCCGAGATGCCTCCTCCGAGGAGTTGTTGCTGACATAGGCACTTTTTTTTGATGCGCAGCTCGACTCGGTTCCGACCCGAAACGCCCGGTAACATTCAGCTCTGCTGGAATTGAGGGCAAGCGCACCGGAGAGATCCTCGCTGGGCAGCGTGCCGAATACGGAGGGCTGCCGAGCAGTGAGGGGCAGCCTGCGGCTGGAAAGCCTAAGTTTTCCTTCGGACATCAAGCGAGTTCCCTTTCTTCCACGCCCGGGAGTCGCGCCGCGCTTGCGCAGGCTGAATTGACACTCTAAGTCAAGGGACTGACCGAGATGCCAATGTTTCGGCGAAGCAGGAGAGCGATTCGATCGTGGGAAAAGTCCTGCGAGGCCTCGAAGTCTTCTTCCCGTTCATCAACCTTTGTATCCTCATCGCGCAAGCGGCCTTCCAGTCGAAATGGAAGGTTGGCCTCAGCGCGCGAGTGATCCTGTCCATCCTCGTCTGTACCCTCGGGCTCTTCTACTCCGGTCTTGTCCGTAAGTCTTTGCCACCGTTCGGGCGCTCCGAATCCGCTCGGGAGACATCGCTGCTGACGTGGTCCGGGGCTCTAGTCGCCTCCTTCATCCTGGCCGACGACTGGCGTTTCTTGCGCGGCCTTGAGCGATTCTTTAAGCAGATCCGCGGGTCGATCATCCTCGACTCGTCGCAAGTCACCTTGAACCTGATGATGGCGGCCATCGCAACCGCATCAGCTTCTTCGTCCGGTTGCAAAGACCCTTCGAAAGACCCCCACGCCGACATTGAAGGATATACCAAGGCCTTGCCTTCCTTCTGTCGGAACAAGAGGGCGTCAGCAGCCTTTTTCTGGCTCGCGCTCGTCGCCTGCTCGGTCACCCTCGCCAGGTGTATCATGCACGTCGTGCAGATCCGCAAAGCTCCACAGACGAGCGCGTTCACTCCGCCGTCCGAGCAAGAGCCGGGGGCGCATTTCCCGCGCGACGCCGACGGCAACACCTGGGGCGGACGAGCCTCGTTCAATGATCCCGGCGCGACGACGACCGGGGCGGGCCAAGTTCCGGCATCGGCGCCTGCTGGGTACCGCCCGAGCCACGATTACTCGAACGATGGCGAACGCCTCTTTGGTGGGCAGGTTCAGGGTTATGGCGGCGTGCGTGATCCGTTCGAGGATTCGGAAGTGTCCAAGGGCGAGTCGCGCGGGAAAGCTTCGTATCACGCGATCCCGGATCCGTACGAAGCGATCCGGCAGGTGAGTGGATTGACAAGCTGCGATGATGGCGACCGTTACTGATAGCGTTTCCCGTCACAGTCGATGGAACGCCCTTCGCCGCAGCGGTACTAGCTACGCCGCACAGCAAACCTGCTCATCCTCGATGTGACTTTATCACCCTCGTATCATATCAACCACTTTGCGTTTCCTGTGAAAGAGTCATTTGATGCGTTGTTCGCTTGGGGGAAGGCTCGTTACACACATCGAAAGAAAAAAAAGAAGGGGTACTACCGCATATCACTCAGGGAGGGCCCAACTCTTCTTACTGCTTGGCAGCCTCGATCTTCTTAGTGAGCTCCGGAACGGCCTCGAACAAGTCTGTGTGGAGGAGAGCCGGGCAGAAAAGGCGTCAGAACACGGGGAGAGACGACCGTGCAGAGGCAGAAGGGCAGAAGGGACGTACCGGCAACGAGACCGACATCGGCGACCTGGAAGATAGGCGCATCGGCGTCCTGTGGAGAGCGATTTTGAATGAGTCGGAGTTTACCCAGAAGCTCAGGCAAGCAAGGACTGCACAGCCCATTGTCCAGGCATTGTCGACCGCCGCCGCGATGGAGAGCCCCGAACACTCACCTTGTTGATCGCAACAATCGTCTTCGAGTCCTTCATTCCCGCCAAGTGCTGAATCGCGCCCGAAATCCCCACCGCGACATACAACTCGGGCGCGATGACTTTGCCCGTCTGCCCGACCTGGAGCGAGTTGTCCGCATAGCCCGAGTCGACGGCGGCGCGGGAAGCACCGATCGCGGCGCCGAGGGCGTCCGCGAGGGGGATGATGGTCGAGTCGAACGCGTCCTTGGATTTGACGCCGCGGCCGCCCGAGACGACGATCGGAGCGGAAGAGAGGTCGGGTCGCTCGGATTTGACAATCTCTTCCGAAATCCACTGCGATTGCTCTGTCCGTCCGAAAGGTCGAGGCTAAATCAGCACACTCGTGTTCATTGTGTTCGGTTTCTTTTTTCCGACCGTGCGGATGCGCCGCTTCAATGGCGACTGGCAGACGTACCAGGTCCGACGTTCTCGGCCTCCTTGACGTCCACCGGCGCCTCCTTGTCACCCTCCTGTGCCGGCTCCCACGTCGAAGCACGAACCGTAAAGAGCTTGATGTCGTCCTTGGACCGGACGGTCGAGATGGCGTTGCCGGCGTACACCGGGCGGGTGAACGTGTCGGGCGCAGAGATGGACATGACGTCCGAGATCTGGAGCGTGAACAAATGACGAGGCTATATCAGCCGCTGCTTCCGATCGAGATCGAGATCTCACCGGGTGGGCTGATGGTGCCGAGGTGACGGTTGTCACGCACCTGCTGGACCTCCAAGAGACCGGCCACGCGAGGGAAGATGTTCTTGCCGAGGGCCGAATGCGGACCCGCAAAGTGAGTGTAGCCTCCCTTCTTGATCAGTTCGGCGAGGACCGGCGCGGTCGGTTCGGCGAGGACGTGCTCGAGGGCGGGGGCATACCGGACGAGGATCGAGTCGAGGCCGAGCCTGCGCAGCGGGGAGTGGTCCGTTTGGGTCAGCATGACCGTGATTGTACGAACACGCGTGCAAGGTTGTATCGAGACTGAAGGGTGTCTTGCGGAGGCTGGCGATCGCGAAGTCTGAGACGGCCTCGAAAGCGTTTCGGGATCTGGCGAAACGGGGGGCGATCACGAGCCCATCTCGAGGTGGACTGAGCCCGCTCTGCCAGTACTGACTATGTGTCGGCTCGACGGGCAATACAGGGACCATCCCTCGCGCCTGGCGAGAGTGCGAGGAGAATGCGGAAGATTGCCGGTAAGCCGGCGAGCGACGACCAAGCAGGCTCGGTGCCGGCGATTGGCGCTAGGCGGTGTGTGGTCTCGTCGCGCGCGATACAATTCACCGGGCAATCCTCCTGAGCCCCTGCATGCAGGCCCCCTGCCTCGGACGCGAAGCAAGGAGTGGCCGCCCAGTCTCGCGAGCCGATGAGGGGGAGGGGAACGCTCACTTCTTGGCCTTGTCGATGGCGGGCTGCATGGAGGCCTCATCCTTGCCGACGAGGATGCCGGTGACTTTGCCTCCGATCTTCTTCGAGGCCGTGATGGCGTTGAGAGCGGCGGGCACCATGTCGCTCTTGTCGGTCACCTTGGTCTCGAGGAAGCAGAGCACGTTGGCGTCTTGCAGCCGCCGGGTCGACGCCGAGAAGCATCGGTGGGAAGTCCGGGCAGCAGCCGGCGTCCGCAGCGCGTAAGAAAACATGACGGGCGTTGGGGGTCGGGAGTGATTCAACGACAAGAAGCGAGACGACGGCGAGCCGACATCTTTTCGCCCCCGTCGCCACCACGGCGGATTTAATAGCGCAAGCCAAGTAACGCTTTAGGCTACCAATGAAACGCTTACAGAGCCTACAACGACAGGCTGCTACCCCGATCTGCTCTGCGGCGACAACTTGCTGGCTCGCATCTTTCTCAACAAGTGCAACCCCTTTCTCTCACGGCGGATGCATTCTGGGGGCCTGTTCGGCTGCTCCCCGTCCATTGCGCACTGTCGGCCTCTCAAGAGACCATGCCGCCCCGCCACGGAACATGTTGAATGGTGGGGTTTCCTGTCAGGCTCTATCGGCGAAGCTGCCCTGACAGGCTGGCTTGGGATATACTCCACGCTACACGGTCGACCAGGGAGGTCGTCACCACCACCTTGTCGTCAAGCCCAAAGGGGAGCCAACCTAGCGGTGGACTCTTTCGCTATCGAACATTCGCTCTCTCTCGATAATAGGCGGCATCGGATGAACGCTGTCCTCCAGCTGCACATCTGCTCGGCGTCGCGACTCGCGAGTGATCGGTCTTTGGAGGGGCCGACAGCTTGTCCCGTGGCGTAACGGGGCTGGACCTATTTCCTCCCCATCAGCGTCGTCGCTCGTTCTCGTCGCTCGCTCGTAAGTCTCTGAATTCCCCCCTTGCACACTCGGTGGAGCTGGAGGGAATCCCCTCCTCCTCGCATGCTTGTGCAGTACGCGCCGGCCTGATCACGCCTCATCTCTACAGTGCTTGAGTAGGGATCGACGCGCGCGGGGCGGCAAAAGGAACTCGCACTGACCGGTCTCACGCCGCGCCTCAGGATATCGATGTCCTGGAGCGCGGCGTTTGCCCTGCTCGCTCGCGTGCCCTTTCATCGAAGAGAGGGTGCGCGATACGCAGATGTGCTCCGGAGCTGTAGCGACCTCGGAAGGAATCTTCTCATGTGGCAAAATCTGCAGCTGAAGATCGCAATCCTCTCCCTCGACGAATTGTTCGTTTTCCAGTCTTTGGCAGCGCAGGACTTTCTTTCTTTCTTTCAACTCCAGTGTGTATTAGCTACATAGGCGCTTGTGCGGAGGTTCGTGTTTAAGAAAGCTTTCAAGCCCGAGCGTTGTGGCGATCTTTGTCACGCCCAAACATGCAGCTTCGGCTCCCTTCTCTTTCCCGCCCCACACCTTCAATCTGTGCTCCCTCGCTCTCGCTCTGGTTGGCTTTTCGACTCGGCTGAACGGACCGTAATCACAACCCGCTCAACTTTCACCTGCTCGCTTCGCCCTCCAAGTTTTGGAAACGCGTGGGAAACTTGGCTCCCCTCATCGCATCCCGCTCCCGCGCTCGCGCTCCCGGCTCGCGCTCATCGCTTATCGCTCCGAGCAAAGCACCGTATTCTCCAACGTCGAACGGACGATGACGACAGCTTCTCCGTCCCCGGCGCCCCCTCCGACCATGATCGCGGGAGATCCGAGGCCGTTACCGCCCGGCTGGATCTGCGAGATTGACCCGTCCAGCGGTCTCCCCTACTTTGTCGTAAGCCTGTCGCGTCTCTGCTCCCCCCTCTAGATTTTGATTTCGCTCACTGTCGAAGCTGCTGTACCGATGCCGACGGGGTATAGGATACGACTCAACCGAACCCGCAAGCGACGTGGCAAGATCCGCGACCGGCGTACTATGCCAACCTCGCCAAGACCAACGTCCATGCGCCGCCGGCAGGACCTCCTCCGCCGCCGGCGTACAACAACAGCAACAACTATCCGCTCAATGCGCCGTCGCCGGCGGTGGCTGGGAGCCCGAATCTCGGAACGGTACAAGGACAGTCTGCGCAATACTATCAGGCGCAGCCGATCCAGCAGCTGCAACTGCAGCCGCAACCGCAGCAAGTCCAGCCACAACAGCAGCCGCAGCCGCAGCCACAGCAACAGCCAGTCGCTTCTTCGTCCCGGTCCTCGTCCTCAGGTACGCTCTATTTCCCTCAGGCTCTCCCTCACAGCCGCTTCCGAGACTGACTCGAAATGCGTTTTTTTCCATCTCGCTCGGCGTCGCAGGTCCCAATCCGATGGTCGCGAGCGCCGCTGCCGGGTTTGGCGGTGCCATGCTCGGCGGGATGCTCGCCAACTCGATGGGCCGTCGGAGGGCTCCGCCTGTTGTGGTCGCCGCGACTCCAGTGCGGGTCGTACCCGGAGCTGCTGTGATTGGCGGACCGATGAGGCGGGGTGGGCTAGGTGGAGGAAGGAGGAGGTGGTAAAGTGGAGGATAGTACTGCATGCGGCGCTTGTGGGAAGAAGAGGGGAGGGTTTGGTCGAGCTTCTCTCTCGTCGGGTGATGATCGATTGTCCATTTGTGCTTTCTAACTATGCGCTCAAATTCGTGAATGTAGCCTTTCGTTGAAAAGACTCGGAGTACCTGTATGCGTGCGAGAGATTGTAGCTTAGTAATGCTTAGTCCGAGTAGAGATTTTTCCCAACGAGTCCGAGAAGTGATGGCGAGATCAGCCTCCACTGGCAGACTGCAACTCGTCCCAACACACTCTCGACTTTGGGCTAAAGGAGCTTCGAGCTGACTGATTAAAAGCATCCATGGCTGCTGTACCTTCCTCGGAAAAGACGGGCGAGATCCGCAGTGCGTCGTCCGGCAGCGACCAACACGCACTCACGACCAACACGGCCATCGTCATCGGCGGCGCCTCGGGCGACTTGGCCAAGAAGAAGGTCAGCAATCCCCTCCCTTGGGCTCTATCAAGCACATCCATCGCGGACCGGAAGCTCTCCGCGGGCGCGCGCGCGCAAGTTGTGGGAACCGGCGACGAGACCAGATCGCTTCGGGCATGACGCATCCGCGTTGGATCTCGTCGCGCACTCGGACTCGTACTGGACAACGGGCGCGCGCTCGAGGGCGTCCGAGCCCTTTGCCTTAGCAGGCTCTCTATAATGACTGGCGCGAGCTGACACTGTCGTGCGTGGGACCGACCAACAGACCTTCCCGGCCTTGTTCGGCCTCTACCAGAACGGCTTCCTTCCCGATGGTATCCGCATCATCGGCTATGCCAGGTCAAAGATGGACCCAGAGGTGAGTCCTGCCCTTCTCGATGTCATGGAGCGGGTGAGAGAACAGGGCCGGTCGACTCGGAGAGGTAGCCGGAAACTCGACGGGAGAGCGGTGTTTGAACCCTCGCCCAGCTCCGCACTCGGCTCAAGGACCGCTTCGCGACGCACATGAGACGCGAGATTTGTCAAAGACGGATATAGTGTCCGGACGGAGGGGCGGGTCGGCGGCCCGCGTTGAAGAGACCGGTCGGGCCATGCGGGGATAACGACCCCAAGGGGAGGGGGCGCGGAGCTGATTAGGGGAGATGCTGATCCTCGCCGCTTTCTTTGCCGTACCTACACAGGAGTTCCACAAGCGCGTCTCGCAGTACATCAAGACCCCGATCCCCGCCCTCAAGGACAAGCTGAAAGAGTTCCTCGAGCGATGCACCTACGTTTCCGGCCAGTACGACGAGGACCAGGGTTTTGAGGACCTCGAGAAGGAGTTGCAGCGGTGCGAGGAGACGTACGAGGACAAGAAGAGTCCGAAGAACCGCGTCTTTTACATGGCCCTGCCGCCGTCGGTCTTTACCGTCGTCGCCGCCAACTTTAAGAAGCACAACTACTCCAAGGGCGGCATCAACCGCATCATCGTCGAGAAGCCGTTCGGCAAGGACCTTGAATCGTCCCGCGAGATGCAGGCCGGCCTCAAGAAGGAGTGGAAGGAGGAAGAGGTGAGCAGGCGCTCCTCCGTTTCTCTCTTTTCGACCTCCGTTTCATGCTTGACGCCTCGTCCCCGCCAGATCTTCCGCATCGACCACTACCTCGGCAAGGAGATGGTCAAGAACATGCTGGTCCTGCGCTTTGCCAACGTCATGCTCGACGCGTCGTTCAACAAGAACTTGATCTCGAACGTCCAGATCACCTTCAAGGAGCCGTTCGGCACCGAGGGTCGCGGCGGCTACTTTGACGAGTTTGGCATCATCCGCGACGTCATGCAGAACCGTGCGTGCCTCCCTTCAGTTTCTTTCCCCGTCGAGTCGGCAGCTGATGTTGGTCTCAACCGGGACTCTGGGTGAAAACGCACAGACTTGCTCCAGGTCTTGTCCATCTTGACGATGGAGCGTCCTGTCTCGTTCTCGTCCGAGGACATCCGCGATGAAAAGGTTGGTGCTGTCGCGCAGCTCTTTCTTTGCCACGTTCGTCGGCGCTGACTCGGTTGAACAACGCTGCGCAGGTCAAGGTCCTCCGTTACATCCCCGAGATCAAGATGGAAGACGTTCTGCTCGGTCAGTACGTCGGCAACGGCGACAAGCCGGGTTACCTCGACGACGAGACTGTCCCGAAGGGATCGATCTGCCCGACGTTTGCCGCCTGCGTCGTCCACATCAACTCGCCGCGGTGGGAAGGCGTCCCCTTCATCCTCAAAGCCGGCAAGGCCCTCAACGAGCAGAAAGCCGAAGTCCGCATCCAGTACAAGGACACGACTTCGGGCATCTTTAGCGACATCACCCGCAACGAGTTGGTCATCCGCGTCCAGCCGAACGAGGCCGTCTACCTCAAGATGAACTCGAAGGCGCCGGGCTTGGCCATGCGCACTGTCCCGACAGAGATGGACTTGACCTACAAGCGACGCTTCTCCGACCTCAAGATCCCCGAGGCGTACGAGTGAGTCGTCGACCAGGAGGCCTTCTCTCTTTGCATACGGGGCGCGCGCGCAAGCAGACGCTGACGCAGCTCTTGCTCCACCAGGGCACTTATCCTCGACGCCTTCAAGGGCGACCACTCGAACTTTGTCCGCGACGACGAGCTCGACATTGCCTGGAAGCTCTTTACTGTACGTGGGGGTTCAACTCTCCTGTGTCGTGGTCGAACTGGGGCCAGCGCTAACACCTTGCCGCGTACTCACTACGGGGTGCCTGATGCAGCCCATCCTGCACCAAATCGACAGTGAGTTGTCGCTCTCTCTCTGTCTTCTTACCATCTGATTAAAAGAATACCCGAACCTGATCCGTGACTGTTTTTACCCCGCCAGACGACAAGCCCAAGCCGGAGCCGTACGAGTACGGTTCGCGCGGTCCGGCCGCGTTGGACGACTTTATCGCCAAGAAGGTCGGCTACAAGCGGTCCGAGGCTCCGTACACCTGGCCGTCGACCTCTGTCCTCTAAACCGGTCGGTTCCTCTCCGCGCCTCCCCCCGCCCCCCCCACCCCCATTTTATCTAGATCGGGCACCCCGACACACGGCCGTCGCCCACTCCCCGCTTCCCTTTGTACAGCAATCGCGCCCCCTTCCCTCACCCGTTCAAAGAAGATTTCCAACCTCCTCCCTTCTCCTTGATTAGTCTCCTGTCATCATGCAAGTGAAAAGAAACCCACGCGAGGTGCATATTTCTCATCATCATCACCAGTCGCGCGCTTTCGTGCGCCTTGGCCTGGCTCGCAAAGATCGTATCAAGCGGAGAACGGCAAGCGTTGAAGAAGAGAAAAGGGCACATGTTACGAGAGGGAGGGAGAGAGATACAACAGCGACACACCGCCCATGAAACAGACTACTACTTGGCCAGACTCCTCGTCATGCAGAGACACTCTTGGCGCCCTCGACCGATTTGACCGCGGCCGGCGCCGCTGCATCGTCAATCTTCTTGGGAGCGGTGGTGGTGGAGGAGCCGGCAGCGCTGTTCATCGGGAGTTCCTTGACATAGGTACTCGGGAACCAGCCCGTCGTCCCGTCCCGTTTCCTGCCCATCCACCAAGTCTCGGCGGCGGTCCCTCCTCCGGCTTTGGCGCGTTCCTCTTTGCTCGGCGCGAGAATCGCAATGATGTCGTCTTTGGCGAACGAGAGTTCCTTGTCGGCTGCTTCGGGAGGAGGGGTATAGGCGTACAGGGCTCGGACAAAGGTGAGTTGACTCGGGTCGAGGGGGGGTGGAACAGGAGGGGCGACGGCGGGAGGGATCGGGCGACCGTAGGCGTCGAATTGCTGGGGAGGAAGGCCGATCCCCCCACCTCCTGCGGCGGCAAGGCGAGCTGCCTCGGCTTCTTGTCGCGCCGTGATGAGTCGGACGAGTCGGTTCATGAGCCATGGGAGACCGATCACGGTCAGGAGAAAGACGACGATCGGTCGCTTGGACATCTTCGGGCCTGCTGCTGCTGCTCCTCCTCCCTTGTCTTTGCCCGCGGCGCCGCCTCCGGCTTCGAACGCTCGGAACCCGTCTGCCGAGATCGAATCGGCGGCGGCGGGAGGGAGGGTTTTGCCCGCGAGGCGGTACAGGAGGGATTTGCACCACCGCAAGAGGGCAAAGATGCTCAGCACCTGACCGAGGTAGTTCCGCAAGTGGCCAAACTGTTCGGCGACGCCAATCATGGCAAAGAAGGACGAGTGCGTCGCCATGAAGGTCGACTCGAGCATCTGCGCGAACCCGCCGACGGCGCCGACGAGGGACTGCAAGACTTGAAAGGTCGCGGCGGTGCCGGCTTCCATCCGCTGCGAGAGTGACATTTCCGCCCCGGGGGGGAACATGCCTCCGGGTCCTGCGCCGTACATGCCCCCTCCTCCGTACATTCCTCCGCCACCGTACATCCCACCGCCGTAACCTCCGTAGCCACCTCCGCCGTACATGGATCCCATGGAGCCGTAAGCGCCACCGCCATAGCCGCCGTAGCCGCCACCATAGGCGGATCCATAAGTGCCCATGCGGGAGTAAGGGGACGAGTAGGCCGAAGCGTACGGCGAGGCTGCTGTTCCGGCTCCGTAGGGTGACGAGGCGGCCGCGTACTGTATTCGCACGTACGGGCAAGTCAGCGTTCCTCATTGATCTCGGCGCTCTCGACTTGACTGGGAAGGGAGTGGTGGTGCTCGCCGTGGGGGAGGCGGGGCGGGGCGCGGTCATGCGCTGTGTTCTGGCGCTCTGCAGAAGCGCGCGCAAGTCAAGATGGGGGCAGCACTTACGGGAGATGTCGCTACTGTCGAACCAAGCGCGGCAGTCGTGGCTGTCGATGGGGCGAAGAGAAGAGCAACAGCGTCAGTTTCGTGAGAGATGACCAACAGCCATGCACACTGGTCGCGGGACTCGCTCGGACCAGTTGGAGGAGGTAGCCGTACCTGTACTCATGCTGGATGGTCGGTCAGGTAACGCCGGCGCGCCGTGGTCGCCCGAGGACGCGGTAGCCGGACTCGGGGCGGGGTGGGTCCCCGTCGTCGTCGAGGAGGACGAGAGCGCCGCACTGGTCGCGCCGCCGCCTTGTTGAGTCTCCCAGGGTTTGGGCGGTGAAGGTGCCATAGCGTCTCTAGCGGAGAGGTGAGAGTGGTGTCTTGACTGCTCGAGTCCAGAAAGCGAACACCTGAGCCGAGCGACCCCGGTTTGCCCTCCTCCCGGTCGCAGTCGTGATCAAAGACTCGCGCTTATCCCGCCTCTCAATACAAGAAGAGTTCCGCTGATCAGGCTTGCTTGCCAGGGCTGACGGTCCGAGACCTCACTGGACTCCCTCCTCACTCGGCTGCTCCTGCGGGTATTGCGCACCGTCGTCCTGTTGCTTTCTGCGCGTGCGGCTGGCTGCCTACAAGGACTCGGCTCCTCTGCCCGCCGGCGACCGACTGCTCAGAAGCTGGCTCCCTTGGTCGAGCCGCTCGGCGGCGGACCCCAGACCGCGCGTTACCCAGATGCCGCTTCCCAGTCGACTGAAGGCTCCGCTTCGTCGACACGTACGGTACTCGAGACCGTGTTAGGCCGCTTCGGTACAAGTCGGCACTTCTCGTCGCTCGCGCCACCATGAGCACCCGAAGCTGGGAGAACCGATCCGAGATCAGGCTCTCCCTCGAGATGCTGGGTCTGTGCTTAATCAAGCATAGCGTCGCAGGCGTCCAACCCGCTATAGACGTACCAAGAGCACCACCTTCTTTGCGAGAGAGGGCCCCGGATCGGCTTCACCCTTGCTCAGTTGTTCTCGACGAGTCTCCGTAAACCCGTTTTCCTCGCTCTTGTGCGCCAGACGCGCCAGCAATCCGAAATCGAAGCCCACCCTCTGCCTTGCTGTGGCACTCTGCAGCGGCTATCCCACATCAAGTGCCAGCGAGTATGCCCTCGCAGCCTTACAAAGAGACGAGGTGAGGAGAATCACGCTGCTGCTCCTTTTCTTTCCCGCCTGACCGGAATCCAATCGTGCTCATTCGGCGTCCGGTGCGCAGGCTCAGGAAGAAGGAAGCTGAATGTACGTTGAGCTTTACAGGGCGACGCGTCTGCATCACGGCTGCATTGGACTCTTCGGCAACAGTGCCCGTCAAATCGACGGGAGACGGGACCCAGGATCACCGATTCTGGACTTGCAAGAACTGGGCGCGCGGCGAAAAGACGAAAAAAAGGGCTCTGGCTTTGACTCGGCTCAATAATCCTGCGCACGGTAAGCTCGATCCCGGCCAAGTCTCGAATCACTTTAGATCTTCCCGCAGAGCCGAGTCAGTCGGCTCGTCGGCTCCCTCGGAGGACATGCGGTGCCCAAGAGTAGCTTTCCGTCCTCTCCCTCTCCTTCCCGCCCCTACGCTTGACCTCCTACGTGCACTTCCTCGCGGTCTTCCTTCTCGCCTCCCCCCGAAGCCATCTCGCACGCTCTCTCACGCTCAAGCTCCACCCTTCTCTCCGACGCGCGCCTTCTCAAAACTTTCAAGCCTACAAGATGACGACGACGACGGTTGTGCTCCCCCTCGAAAAGGCGGACTACCCGACCGCAGCCCAGATCCAACACGACGCGTTCGCCTCCGATCCGATCAGCGCCCTCGTCTGGGGCGAGACCGACCCCGTTCAAGGACTCCAGAACCAGATCGACCGGCTCAAGAAAATTGGAGCGGAACCATGGCGGACTCTGAGGAAAGCCGTCCGTCGCAGAAGTGAGAACGGGGACGACGAGATTGTCGCGATCAGTATTAGCGGGTTGATCGACGCGAAGGACCAGACTCAAAAGATGAAGGACGACGAGCCGCCCGCCCCGGGGACCAACGTCGAATTGCTCAACGAGTTTTATGGCATGCTCGGCGGACTCATGGAGCAGTTCAAGAAGCGGGACCCAAAGTTCTACCGTGAGTCCTGAGCTTCGGATCCGAGTCCGAGTCCAGGGAGAACTTGCTCTCGAAAGGTGCTGCTGACCCTTGGGATCCCTCGACATTCTCCTCCTCCTTTTCCAGACTTGACGGTACTGGTCGCGTCCCCAAAGGCACAAAGGACCGGAGCGGGTAGCGCGCTCCTACAGAAGCTCGTCGAAGACGCAGACGCGGCCGACCTGCCCTGCTACCTCGAGTCCTCGGACCGTGAGCCGCCCCTTCTCTCTCGATAATGCGCCATGCCGCGACGTGTATGTCAGGCACTGACGCCTCAGTAACATCACATGCAGCCGGGGAAGGACTCTACCGCAAGTTTGGATTTGTCGAATGCGCAGAGCGACCGAGGTGCGGGCCCGAGGGGATGATTACGGTCTTGCCTATGCGGAGACCGGCAAAGTCGGAGTCGAAATAGACAGGAGAGGCCGTCGTCTCTATGCCAATCAACTTATACCTGGAAAAGTTCCGTATGCCTCTTGCAACTCCTCGCAGTCAAAACCAGTTCTTGCCAGCCAGCCTTAAGCTTCGCTTCATTCGGACATCGCTTAGACGTCCTCCGTCTTGATCTGCTCGCATCATTCTGGCTCGTATCGCTTGTCCGGTCATCGGTGCGCGCGTGACATCTTTGCCAGTCACCATGCGGGGGACGACGCTCTCATCAGCCGAGCTGAGTCGACTACTTCGAAAGGTCCGCCAACTCGAGTCATTCAAGACTCTTGCTCGCTCTGGAGGTATAGCTGGTCGTCTAGCTACCCTGACCTGCAGCGCGCTGGCCTGCAACAGTCAAGTCCTGCACACGACACACTCCCATCTCCCCCCACTTGGAAACCACCACGGCTCTCTCGCGACCAACGATCATGATCGCTGTGCTGCCGGTAACACACGAGGATGCTGAAGCTATGGCAAAGATCCGGAGGGAGGCGTTCGCTGGGACCGTCATCAGCCAACTCATTTCCGGCAACGTCGATCCGATCCAAGGTCTCGAGGTTGGAACCCGAACCCTGCTCGGTATGCTTCGGAGACCGAACCGGACCCTGCGCAAAGCTGTCGAAGGCGACGAGTCGTCGCGCGCGATCCCACTCGGCATGAGTATCTTTGATCTCGTGGAGGCGGCGGCCGCGGCGCCGGCAAAGGGCAGTGATGGCGCTATGGAGCTCGAATCGGGCGACTCGTCGGTGGAAGAGAGACCGGAACCAGCGCCGGGCACCGACTTGGAGCGGTTGCACGAGTTTGTTGCTATGCTAGAAGGGATGTTGGAGCAGTACAAGCAGTACGATTCGCGGTTTTACAGTACGTGCATTGCGAGACGGGGATCCTCTCGGTCCCACCTGACGCGATGACTGCCTGTCTCCTATACAGACTTGACGAACCTCGTCGTCTCCCCGAGGGCGCAGCGAGCTGGCGTAGGATCCGCTCTCCTTCGGGACTTTGTCGCAGTCGCGGATGCGGCAGATCTGCCTTGTTACCTCGAATCTACACCGAGTGAGCAAGCATTTCCCGTTTCTTTCCCGTCAATTCCAGGAGAAGACAGAATCGGCTCATTCAGTGAGCATTGCGCTCGGCAGAGGCTGAAGCGCTATACCGCCGATTCGGGTTCGTCGATTTTGGTGGAAGGGTGAGCTGCGGACCGGGAGGTGCCATGGTCCTGCAACCTATGCGACGACCGGCCCAATCCGAGTACGTATTGTTCCGCACACATCCGAGAGCAGAATTTACAGGGTCCCTGAGGACTAACCGAGGTTGTGGTTACTGAGCAGGTCAGCAAACCCTCTCGGGTTGCGAATTATGCCGGCAAAGGACGCAGACATCCTCGCTCTCGCGCACATGCACAACACCTCCTTTGCCGACGACGCTTTTATGCGATTGATCTGGGGTCGCACCGCCCGCGACGATTTCGACCGCGGGCTCGCCAAGGACTTTTCGCGCCGTCGAGCGCACGTCCAAAAGGGGATCGCTCCCGGCGTTCGGGATCCGGTTGGGATGACACTGGCGTATATAGTCGATACGGCGGCGGAATGTGGCACGGAAGGGGCTGAGTCGGAGCAGGAGGAACATTTGCCGGGGACGGATGTCGGATTGTTCAAGGAATTTATGGCGATGCTCAATCGAGTTCGTACGGCCTATCGCGAGCGGGACTCGCGCTTCTACCGTGAGTGCTGGCTCACTACCGCGCTCACAAACTTGCGCGAGATACCCTTGCTGATCTGCCCGCGAAACATTGCCGGTACGGCGACCTCGCAGATCTCGAGATCCTCGCCGTCCATCCCGAGTTTCAGCGCAAAGGATTCGGTCAAGCGCTGCTCGAGTCTGTCCTCCGTGCAGCCGACCGCGATAACTTGCCCGTCTACCTCGAGGCGAGCGCTAGTGAGTCCTTCCGCGGCGTCGCGACTGGCCTCTGGTCGACAGGCTTCCGTCCGGAGATCTTGTACTGATGAGCGAGACGTGCAGTGGGCGCGGGCCTGTATCGCAAGCACGGATTTGTCGAGTGCGCAGCCAGAGCGAGTTGCGGACCCGATGGCGTCATCTCGGTGAGTCGTTCGGAGGAGGGAAGGTGCGCTCGATGCCGACGGGCGCCGGAGCTGACTGATCCCCCGGATCTACTGGGCGGTGGCCGGTCCGAATGCGCGCAGGTTCTACCGATGCGGAGACCGGCACAGGGCCAAGCGTAGCATGGAGCGTCGACTTTTCGAAGCTGGTGTCGACTCGGAGGGAGAAAAAGATCCTCATGACTTTTTTTTGGCCAGCGTGTCCTGCGCGTTGAGCTCACTTATGCGAGCAAGGCAGCCGATTTCGAGCTAGACTGGGCGCGGATTCGAAGTGTCTTCGAGCACAGTGCGAGTATAGGGCCGGATCGAGAGAGGCAGCCGGTTGAGCTGAGAGCACCGCCACGAACAGACGGCGTCGAGGGTGAGCCCAGCCTAGCAGATTACAGAGAGCATAGGTGTATAGCATGACTT
This sequence comes from Rhodotorula sp. JG-1b, assembly GCA_001541205.1. Classification (NCBI taxonomy): domain Eukaryota; kingdom Fungi; phylum Basidiomycota; class Microbotryomycetes; order Sporidiobolales; family Sporidiobolaceae; genus Rhodotorula; species Rhodotorula sp. JG-1b. Next base: position 40,456 of record KQ954499.1, on the reverse strand, counting down.
GGCAATAGCAAGTCGCGCCAGAGCGGTGTGTGGTGAAGCCAGCGCCCCGCTGCACCGCTTTCGGCAGCAGAACGAGCTCGCCCGCGACGCCGACTTGCTGCTTCTTGTCCTCCACCATTGGTCACCGCTGCGTACGCATCTCCGTGCTCCTTCTCCCGTCTACTCAGACCCGCCAGATCCAGCCTACGATGTCGCAAGTCGCCAAGGACACCGCCAAGGACCTCTCGAGCGTCCCGGCCACCAAGAACCACAAGATCCGCATCACCCTCACCTCGCGCAACGTCAAGAACCTCGAGAAGGTCTGCGGCGACCTCGTCAACCGCTCCAAGGACAAGGACCTCCGCGTCAAGGGCCCCGTCCGTCTCCCGACCAAGCGTCTCCACATCGTCACCCGCAAGACCGTGCGTCCCGCTCACCCCTTTCCTCCATTGGTCGCGCTCAATCACGCAGCAATGTGAACTGACACACACACACACACACGTTGTCTATGCTTGCAGCCTTGCGGTGAGGGATCCAAGACCTGGGACCACGTGAGTCTCACCCTGCGCCCGGTTATTGCCACTCTCGCGACCCCCGCCCTCGCGACCTCCGATCACGACCCATGCTGACCCGTATTCGTTCCACTTTGTAGCTCGAGATGAAGATCCACAAGCGCCTCATCGACATCGAGTCGCCGGCCGAGGTTGTCAAGCAGATCGTGCGTTGCTCTCCTTTCTCCCCCTACCCCCAGCGTCAGCAAGTTGCCCCGAGGGCCATTGGCACTGACGATGGGACGTGGCTGTGTCGTGTGTGCAGACCTCCATGTCGATCGAGTCGGGCGTCGAGGTCGAGGGTACGTTCTTGCACCTCTTCCCGGGCCAAATCCGCTCGTTTTTTTTTACTGACCCTGCCCCGTGTTCGCTTGTTTAGTTACCATCCAGAACTAAGCGTTTCCTGTTGCCATTCATTTGGTATGCAGTCTCTAGCGCGCTTCGGGCTGGTCCTTCCCTCCCTGCACACTTTTCGTACTTCTTTTCTTTTTCGGTCATGCTGGAAAAGCAAAGAATTTTTCGAGAGGCGTTTGACGTGCGGGCCATCTGGATCAGTGTGTGTAGCAAGGTGTCGCTGGCTGTGCGAGAGCTAAACAGATTAAGAGTGAGAGAAATCCGCCGAATATCCAATCCATCCGCAGCAGTCAAGTCGAGCGAGGCACGTTCCCCTGCACTCGCTCCTGGCCTGCTCCTCTCCCTCTCAAGCTCCCGAAGCCATTTTAGCTGGAACCGTACTGAATGGGTATACACCGCTCAAACCTCAGCCAACGCATGATCAACCGCTCGCTCTCCTCGCTCTCGTCCCGGTGAGTCCCACCCACCCACGCCCTCTCAGCTCACCTCGCCCACGCTCTCTCGCTCTCTCGCTCTGGCGCACTCGACTGACAGTGGTCGTGATGATTGGTAAACAGCGCCACCCAGAACCGTTCTTTCGTAGCCGACTGCCTCGGAGACTCGGAAGAAAGCCAACCAGGATAATTTCGCATCCTCCCCAAGGCCCCCCCCCCCCTTCTTGGTGACGACGATTCTCGTCACTCGATATATACAACTCGCCGTCGTAATCTCCCTCTCGCCCTACGCCAAGCCACGCCACGCCCTGCCATTCCCAGCCTGAAACCTAACCGCCAGCCCACCGCCGCCACTCGCCGCCGCCGCCGTCATGTTGACCCTCAAGACCAAATCGCTCTCGTTCTCGCGCCCGACTTCTCCCTCGCGGTCGGCGCGTTCGAGCGCCCAGCCCTCGCCCGTCGTAGCTTCGACTTTCACCGCCACCGAGCCCGTCGAAGACGCGACGCTGCTCAGTCGTAAAGTCACTCCCCCGCCTCCGCCGCCCTCCTCGACCACCAGCAGCAAACACCGCTCTTCCTCGTCCCGCCGCGCGTCCCCGAAAGGGACGTCTCTCGTCGCCTTGACACCGGCGAATCCGCCGCCGCCCGCCGTCGATGATGTCGGCGGTGGCGCGTCGATCCAGCGTCGGACGACCTCGCAGGACCGCGCGTTCCGCCCGATCAGGTCCCTCTCGGCTTCGGCGAGTCACGCCCTCGCCGCGAGGAGCAAGTCGTCCGATCGGGTCAGCGATCTTGGTGGTGCCTTGGCGAACGGCGGTGGCGGAGGCGCTGTGAACAGTGGAGGAGGAGGAGGAGGGAAGAAACTCGGTGGGGCGGGAGGCCTCATGGCCTCGATCAGTAAAGCCGGTCTTAGACTCGCTCACTCGCAGAGTCAGCCGGGTACGTCCCGCCACCACGGTCCTTCGGCGGCAGCGCACCACGACGAGTCGCTTCTCCCCTTGTCGCCCTCGTTGAGTACCAACGGCGGCTTCCCGTTATCGCCCGGTCTCGGTCCCTCGTCGTCGTCGGCGGTGGCGTCGGGCGCCGCGACACCTCAGACTCCCACTGCCGCCGTTGCTGGTGGGGCTGCATCGAGCAGCAGCACCAATATTGAGCAGTTTGCCGAGTCGTTCATCGCCAAGGTCTCGTTGCGGCTCGGTGAAGTCGTCAACCGGACTTTTGTCCCGGCGCCGCATGGACCTGGAGGCGCTGTGGACAAGCAGCTCGAGTTGGCAGAGGCGCCGTACGGAGGGAACAGTGTCAGTTGGAAAGGGAGGCCGGCACCGAGACTCGTCAAGGCCAAAGAGTTTGGCGAGCGGATCGCGGCGTAAGTTCACCTCTCTGTCTTTGTTGGCGTTCGGCGAGGTTCAAGAAAGGGGCAAAGCGATCTGACCGACCCGAATTTGCCACCTACGCAGGGAACTCCAAGCGGCTCACCACGACTCGTACTTGTTGCGGACCTTGCTCCGGTCGGCCATTCTCAAGGCGCTCTCGCTCTTCCTGACAAGACTCTCGGCTCTCTTGCTCGTCCCGTCCTCGACCGAACCGGCGTTGCACCCGTCCGTGTTTGCGGCCCCTCGTTCACTCAAGGAGGTCGACTCGATGTCGCTCGCGCTCAAGTACAACCTGCACATCGTTCGCTGCGCGTACGAAGTCAAGCGCGCCTTGTCGCTCGTCGCCGATCCGCAGGTCGGAGTCGCGTTTCCGCCCTTTGTCGACGAGACGCTCAAGCCGTGGCGCGCCAAACTCGCAGAGCTCATGAACCGCGTCATGGGTCCGCTCGTCCAGTCGGCGAGGGCCAACATTGCCGAGACGTGCCTGCACGCTCGGACCGTCATCAAGAGCGAGTGCGCGGTCAACTGCGTGCAGTGCCACCAGGCGAGTCCGTCCGGGGGTAACTCGGCTCTCGGTCTGCATGGTCTCGCGGCGCCGGCGCCGGTCACTCATGCGGGCAAGGTCAGCGCGACGAGTCAACTCCGGTCGCTCTCGCTCGGCAGGTCGGCGTCGCCGGCTCCGTCCGCATCCTCGGGCATGAACGGGGGCGCTACCGGTCACGGTCACGGTCACGGGTCGGGTGGGTTGGCAGGTCAACAACAACATACCGCCTCGGCATGGGCCCGTGACCTTACGAGCCAGTTTGAGGCGTTCGGCAAGGTGATTGGCCGACTCGAGTGCGGCGTCGACGCCGACAAGTGGATCGTCACCGTCGCCACTGCCGCCGCCTGGAAGGGCATGCTCAACCTCGCCGCGCGGCCCATCGTCGCCTCCTTCTCTTCCTCCACCGGTCGCACTCCGTCCGTCAGCGGATCGTCAGAGTCGAGCAGTGTGCACTCGCCGGCGCCGGAAAAGCCGCGCCGAGGTCTCCTTCTCGGCGGGGGCGCGAAGAAGACGCCGTCGCCGCCACAGAGTCCTCCCCTTCCTGCGAACAGAGACCTCGCGACGGCGGCGGCGGCGGCGAGTGGCGACCCTGCGCATGCCGAAGTCGCGTTCATCCGGCTCCTGTTCGATGTCGAATCGCTCGAAGCGCGCCTCAAGGCTTTCCTCGTTTCGAGCCTGTCGACTCCGGCGCATGTCCTCGCGCCGGCGTTCGCCTCGTCGGTCGAATGCCCTGCTGCGTCGTCCTCGAACGGATGTGGGCTCTGCCGAACGGGTCGTACTTTCGATGACGACTCGTCCGACTCGGAGGACGACGACGACCACGAGGCGCCGAACGGTAGCGGCGGCGGCGGCGACCCGCGCTCCCACCGTCCCGGTCACGAGTCTGCTCGCGAGAGTCGACTCGCGCTGAGCGCAATGCGCGAGGCGATGCAGGCCCTCAGCGCCATGATTATCGTCGTTCGCGCGAGTCACCGCATCCAAGTGCTCCGCGATGCGGTCGAGAACCGCGATGCTGCGGTCACGACGACGACGTCTTCGTCCATCACTCCGGGACTCGAAGCTCCGCAGCCGATGACGCCGTCGACTCTGTTTGCGCGATCGGGAGCGCCCCCGGCCGCGATCCCGCCCTCGACTTCGATGACGGCGGCGAAAGCCCCGACGGTCCCTGCTGCGCCGTTGCAGAGCTCGCTTGCGACGTGCCCGACGCTCAACTCGGCCTTGTTGACGATGCCGCCGCTCGTCCTCTTGCACCTCGTCGCCGCGCGCGTCGCGTCTCCCGCCGTTGTCGCCGTGGAGGAGGAGGAGAAGCGCGCTCGCTTGGCCTTGCACCTTCCGCACGAGACTTGGGACCTCCGCGAGGGCTGGGTCGAGTACGCGTCCGAGTTGCGCGGGTTCGCGGCGGGCGAAGAGTGGGCGCCCGAGGTCGCGGTCGAGTTGGGAGCCGAGGCGAAGCGGGTCCTCGCTGCTCGCAAGGAGCTCGGTCTCCTTCACAAGGCGGACGAACTCGCGCTCGAGACGCTCGAAGTCGTGGCGCGCAAGACTCTCCATTGACTAGCCGGCCTCCGTTCGACGTTCAACCTCTCTTCCCTGACCTCCTCCTCCTCCTCCTCGTCCTCGGCACGCTTGGCTTTCCTCCTCTATACCCAGTCCTTCTCAACAAATTGCATCTTGACGGTTGTGTTGTCTCTCTGCTTAGATTCTCTTTTACCGCCGCTTTGGAATTCGAGTATGCATTTCGCCCCCCTTCGAAGTCGGGCGGCCTTGCGCACTTTCGCCTTTCTCTTCCGTCAGTTCGCGCCCGCCCCGATCCGACGGATCACTGTTCACGGCGCGCGCGTACACGCATATCTACGAGGCGTGTATGCGGCGGAAATCGGAGTGAGGCACGAACCCTTTGTGTTCGTTGACCGAAGTTCCCCACGTCTCCCGGTTGAACCAGCTGTAACTCAGCGTGCAGCGCCCGACTGAGAGCATGGGGCGCTCGGGAGTCGCTGTAGGTGGAGAATTGCCAGCGCACAAGGTTCGCAACGCTCAGCACGCGGCTGTAGCAGCTCCCAAGCCGGCGGCGATCCTGCCTCAGCCTCGTCGGCGCCAACATCCCGTCAAGGCGGCTCTACACGGCTCGCGAGGCGAGAAATACGGCGACGTCGAAGTCCTCGACTTGGTCAGCGATGCGACTTCGGACTCGGAGGAGTCGGACTCGGATTCGGAAGTCGAGATCCTCGACGCGCCGTTCGTCGACAACGAGGTCTTGGTGCTTTCGGATGACGACGACGACGACGACGGCCTCCTTGCTCGTGCATATGAAGCCGTACTGAGTAGCGACGAGGAGGACGACGACAGCGACGACCAGGTCGTGATCGTCTCGGACCACCTCGCGCAAGGGCCTCCGAACCACTCGGCGAACATGGCAGGCAAGGCCGCTCCTCCGGCCCGTTTCCGCAAGGCTCGCGACCCCGCAGCAGACCTGAAATGGTTCATGCCATACACGACCGCTCCGAAGAACCAAGATGTGCGTCTTGTGGTTCTTCGGCCCCTCTTGAGATCTTCACGCTCGCTCACTTTGGCTCTGCTTTCTCCTCCTCAAACAGCCGTACCCGTGGCCGCACAAACCTGGCCTGTATCGGTATCCGATGAATCGTCAGTCTATCCCGGAACTGCCCGCTATTCCGCCGCAGTGGGAGGTCGTGCAGGGAAAGATTCGGTGGCGAGGCTCAAAGGCCGACTTTCTCCGTCAAGCCCGCCTCGGCGACGCCCGCCTCGAACACCTCGTTCCGTACATACTCTCAATTGGTCACAAGTCCTTTGCAATACCCTCGGTACGTTCCTTCCTTTGCTTGCTCACTCCCGCGAAAGTGCTTGCAGGCTGACGGGTTTATGGCAAAACGCAGAACGTCATCCGCTACCTACAGACGAACCAAGTCCTCGCAACGCTCGCCTTCTCGTACAAGATCCAGTACCATGCGCTTTTCGACAGCCTGCACACGTTCGCCGATGCCATGGAGGCCTTTATCGAATCGCTCTTCTCCAGCGACATCTGGCACAACAACCTCGCCGCGCTCGAGTGGCTCGTGGCGCTTTGGTCGCCCACCTGTTTTCCGTTGCTGCAAGCAGACCTTGCGGAGTACGATCCCCCGCCAGGTGTGTACACCCCTTTCCCTCTGCCTCGGATCGCAGGGCAATTCTCTCCTTGGCCGATCTCTGACGACCTTCCTGCAGAATGGGACGGAGAAGCCAATCTTGACAGGAGATACAGCAAATGGATGGAGAAGCGTGCGAAATGGTCTTGAGATTGCCTTGAGCTGAGTCTTTGCCGTGTCATTACTTTTGTTCACGTTCCTTGAAGGAGTGAGGAAGGGTACGGTTCACGGCCGGCTTTCTGCTCCTGCTTTACGGTGACGGTGGCGGGGGGAGCTGCCCACTGTACAGCACACTCCCCATCTGTCTGGGCCGCTCCGAATCTAGCTACGAAAAAGACGAGATCAGAGCGATGAGATCAGAGCGCGAGAACCGATGCGCTGCTTTTCCCCTCGTTCCCTCGTCCCGTTGTCCGCGCCTACTCACTGCCTCTTACTCAGTGCTATTGGGCCCTTCTGGCGATCGTGCGCTCTTGGTGTCCTCCCGCGGCTTGCAGCGCACGCGTCGCAGCACGGACCTCGTGGTCTGCTCCTCGGCTTGTCCTACGGAGCAGCCGGACCTTCAGTGTCCGCCCTTGTCTCTCTCCGTTATCGCTGTCAGCGCTGTGAGCGCCTCTCACTTCCTACGACGCTACCAGCTATGGCTCGTGCAAAGGCAGAGGCGCCGGCGACGAAGGCTAAAGCTCGAAGCTCCGGGCACCCCGCGAAGGCGTTCAGAAAGGTCATCGCGCCGGACAGGTTCAAAGACTCGGACGACCGTGAGGCCTCCACCAGCTCCGACGACGAAGAGTTAGGTACAGAGCAGGATATCGACGACAGCAGCAGCAGCTCTGAGACGAAGGAATCGGAGGATTCGGAAGATTCGACAGACCCCGAGTTCACTGCGTCGTCGGACGTCGACTGTGACGGCGGATGCACAGCCGCTTGCCTTGCTGAGACGGCGCACCTACGCAAGGTATGTCCTTTGTGCGCCCGTGAACTGGCAGCCTTCTCTAATTCAGCCGATGCAGACCGCCCAGGAATACTTCGAGGGCTGCGAGCTCGATGACCTCTTTGCCTTACGCTGGGCTCACTTGCCAGAACTGCTGGCTGTCTCTACCCGTTACTGGTTTCGCCACAGGCAGCGGATCAAATGGCGGACCACACCCGAAAAATTCCGGATTCACGCCCGACTAGGAGATGCCAGGCTCGAATACTTGGTCCCCTTGGTTCTCCGGTTCAACTATGGGTGGGATAATCTTCCTGGGGTGAGCAACATACTTTGCGCATCCCTCACATCAGGATACTGAACCTCTACCCTCAGGTCACGGTGCGATACCTGCAGTCAAACAAGGTACTCGGGGCGCTTGCTTTCGCATACGGTTTCGACGACGACGGAGTTGCAAGGCCGCCGAAGAGTCGGCTCCACTATTACGCCGACATGCTCGAAGCATTCATCGAGACAGTCTTTGACGACAATCCCTCTGCCGGCATTGAATGGCTCGAGGCGCTATGGTCCTCCCGGTGTTTCCCGGACCTCCAGTCCTACATTGAAAAGCACTGCCGCAGCGACGGTCAGTGCCACTCCTTGCCTTGTTGAGTTATGCGTGTTTTTGCTCCGGCTCATGCACACCACAGGTACGCCATGCAAGTATAGCGACCTGAATCTAGCACGCGCCTGCTGGCAAAGGAAGCGCCTAACTGCGCTCTCGTGGAACCCCCGAATAAGGCACGCGTCGATGTCGCGTTAACTCCGGGCGCGGCCTGTCTAGTCTGACTTTTGCAGATTTGTCATACTCTCCCTCCGTACGAAGACAACATGCGGTCTTGGCGCCACCAGCACACGAGCGCGAGAATCCGGTCCGTCTCCGCGCAATCTGCCAATATACCCTCGTCGCTTGCGCATATGGTCCCAGAATCCGCTGCGTTCTTACCAAGCTCTTCCGGTGACGGTGTGCTCTAGCCTCTGGTACTCGCCCGCGTTCTGCTGCATACCGAGTCCGCACGAGAGCTTGAGAAGGTCGACGCCGCGCTCGACGCGAAGACGTGTCTCGCCCTTCCCGCATACCATACACTCACCTCACGTCAAAGACCGCGAGCGCGCTCGAATGCAAGAGTCTTTACACTCGAAAGCAGCGCATGCGTCGTGGGGCGAACCTTGTTCTTTTGCTCCTCGGCTTGTCCACGGCTCCTGAACATTACGGGTTCTGCTCTCTCTCCGAAAGCACCTCACGACGCTGCTAGCTATGGCTCGTGCGAAGGCGGAGACGGCGACTACGGCTAAGACTCGACGCTCGCAGCACCCCTCGAAGGCGTTCAGAAAGGTCACCGCGCCGGATGTGCCCGAAGACTCGGAAGGCAGCCGCACCTACTCGAGTCTCGAGGACGACGCGTCCGGTACGGAGGACGACACGGACGACAGCAGCAGCAGGGATGAGACGGACGGTTCCGAAGGTGCGTAAGACTCCGATTTCTCCACGTCGTCTGCCGATCAGGCGGTTCCCGAGCTAACCAGAGCAGACGGGTGCAGACTCGAATGAATGTGGCGATCAATGCTCGGCCGCTTGTCTCGCCAAAGCCGCGCGTCTACGCAAGGTAGGCCCCTTCATCCTTTGTGTTCTCCCTCACCCTTGCTGACCCACCCGATGCAGACCGCCAAGAGATACTTCGACGGCTGCGCGCTCGATAACCCCTTTGCTTTGGGCTGGGCTCACTTGCCAGATCTCCCGCCTATACCTACCCGCTACTGGTCCTGCGACGACGAGCAGGTCACATGGCGGGGCACGCGCGAAGAGTTCCGACATTTCGCCCGATTAGGCGATGCAAGGCTCGAGTACTTGGTCCCCTCCGTTCTGCAGACCTATTTCAAGCGCAGCAATCTTCCACACGTCGGCAGCTCTTTCTCTCTCTGCCCGAGCCCCGAAGGGACTGACACCAAATGGCCAGGTCGCCGTGCAATACCTTCAATCGAACAAGGTACTCGGCGCGATTGCCTTCGCGTACGGCTTCCACAAGAACGGAGTTGCAAGAGCGCCGCACAAGCAGCTTCATTACTACGCCGACATGTTCGAAGCATTCATTGAACACGTGTTTGAAGACGATCCCTCTGCCGGCACGGAATGGCTCAAGGCGCTATGGTCATCCCGATGCTTCCCGGACCTCCGGTCGTATATCAAAGAGCACGGTCGTAGCAAAGGTGAGTGCCAGTTTCTCCCGCCCTCGTCACTCTATGCGCACTAATATTCAGTGTGTGCTCACCATAGGTGTGCCATACCAGTATAGCGACTTGAGTCGCGCGCGCGCCTGGTGGCAAACGAAGCGTCAGAGGGCGCTGTCGGCGAAACCCGTCTAAGTGCTGGATTGTCTAGCCGGATCGCATTGCCATACATTCCCTGCGTGCACGTTCTGTGCTATCGGTGTCATCAGCTCCCACAAGCGCGAGAGAAAATGTCCGGTCAGGCAAAAGTCTTACAAGAAAAGCTACACGCGAGTACAAGGGTGATGTTCCAGACTGAGACGACAAGCGCACGGATCACGATATGTACATGGAGATATGAAGCGAAGTAGTCGTTATGCGAGACCGACGAGCTCGGCGAGCGAGGGCGGGTTCTGTACGCCACCGCGGCCGACGACTGCGAAAAGCGAGCAGGGTGGAGAAACGTCAGCGGGAGGTACCTGCAAGAGGAGAGAAAGAGGAGGAGCAACTCACGGAAGGACGCCTCGATCGGAATCTCGACAAGTTCGACCTCTCCGAACCCGCTCAACCCGATCCGAACACTCGTCAGCCCCTTCATACTCGCGGTCGCCTTGCCACCAAAGATGATCTTGCCGACAAAGCGCCTCAGGACGTCCCCTCTTCCGGGGAGGAGGTACAGCGGCGCGTCGACAAAGTGGGCGCTGACCAGGGTGCGGGCGGCGTGCGTCCCGTTGGCGGGGAGGTGAATCGTCTCGGCCGTCATGCTCGAGGAGGGTCGCATGCGCGCAAAGGCGGTCGCGGGGATCGGGGACGGTGGGTACTGCGTCACCGAATCGTCGTCGTCGTCGTCGTCGTCGTCGTTGTCGTCGTCCGGCGGAGCAGTCGTAGCGAGCCCGGCGCCGAGAACGACCTGACTCGAGCTGACCTCCTCCATCGTCGTCGGCGACATCGCGACCGCATCCGAGTCCCCCGCCGCCGCCGCCGGCACGATGGAGCGAGGCAAATCGCCCTCGTAGACGAGCACATCGGGCCAGATCCACTTGGCGTCAATCCCTTCCGCCAACCCCTGCGCCATCTCGGGCAAAACCACTTCTCCCACGACCCTCCCACTCGCCAACAAATCCGCATCGTCGTTCCCGTCCCCTCCTCTCCCTCCCAGCTTGACTTTCATATCCTCCATCCTTAAATCCTTGAACAGTTCCGGCGTCTCGTTCGTGCCCGGGACCGAAACCTTCATGACTTGATCGCGGACCAAATCGGCCACGAACCGAGGTGGCAAGGGAGCGTCCTTCGCTGGATCGGAAGGGATCGTCGGAGGAGGCGACGAGTGGTGAGGGCCTTTTCCGCTCGAATCGTAGCGGATGAAAACGTCGTTCGAACGTCCAGACAAGTACCGCGCGACGAACCGACTCAACGCGCGACTGAGCGGAGCTTGCGGCGCCGTCGTCGTCGTCGTCGTCGTCGTCGTCGTCGAGTGCTCGTGCTCCGACGGGTCCCGCGTCGGCGGTGAGGGAGGATTACTCGGCGTCAAGTTCCCAGCAGGGACGACATACCCCGTCAAGCTCAATTCCGCCTGCCGATCCATCTCGCCAAACCCAAACGGCGCCAACGAAACCCTCGCGAGCGCTATCTCTGGTTCTTCTCCTCCTCCTCCTCCTCCTTCGCCCTGGTGAAGAGGGGTCGAGACGACGACGGGAGCTGGAGGGAGCGGGAGCGAGATCTCGATCGGGAGTCGGAACGGCATTGACCACGCGACGGGCGGGATCCGTCCCGACTTGATCGCTTCCCGCAAGGGGTTCTGGAGCAACGCAGAGACGGCAAAGGCGATCACCGTTTCTTCTGGCGAAGGGTTCGGTACCTCCTCCTTCTCCTTCTTCTGCTGGGTGGCGAGGTCAATTCCGTCGTCGACGAGGTAACGACGATGGGGACTGTCTTCTTGAGTCGTAGGCGGTACTACGGAGGAGGAGAGGAGGAGGGGAGACGGAGACTCGAAAACCGAGAGCGAGACGAGTTCGACCATCTTGGTCGGGTTTTGCGGCGGGAAAGCGGGCATCTCTGGTACTATTTCATCATTGTGAGCAGCTGTGTGTCAGCGGGCAAAAAGGTAGTAGAGAAGTAAAAGTCAAGCCACAGAGAGGAGGGGGCAGAGAGGGCAGCAGAACTCACGTTGGCCTTGCACGACGCGCACGATATCGTCGACCGTCCTCGGTCGGCTGACGAACTTGTCCATGATCCACCGTTCAAGACCTTTCCCTCCTCCCCATTTCTTCTTCTTCTTCCCACCAGAGCCAGTGCCAGACTCGGCTCCACCTCCGACGACGACGACGACCTGCTCGATCTCGGTCCTGACGCGGTACCTCTTCTCGTCCCAGACTCGTTTCCCAAACTCGACGAGTTGTTTCGGTTCGGGGAACGTGAGGGGGATGGTAAAAATGTAGGTTTCGGTGCGGAGGCCTTCTTCGTCGCCCATGTCGTTAGGAGAGGGGTACGAGAGGGGGAGGGAGAACGCCAGGGCGGAGGGGTCGTCGATGCGCACGAGAGGGGGCGGCGTCTGTTTGTTCGAGAGGGCGGTATTGGTGGTGGGTTCTGCCGGCTCGGGCTCGGGCTCGGGCTCGGGCTCGGGATAGAGTGCGAGACCGTGCACGCGGACGTTGACGTGATCGGCGCGCGAGACGGCCCACCTCGCCAACTTTGCTTCCATCCTCGCGCGCCAACCTACGTTCTTTGGGGTGATGGTAGCGTCCTTGTCTTGCCACCCGAGAGCTTTCCGGACATCCATACCCATGACGACGTCCATCTCGACCACGACGACGTTGGTGTTGTTGTTTCCTCCCTCCTCAGAAGGAGGGGGTGTGACGACCCTGATGGCGGACGGACCCGCGACGAGTAACCCGCGCTGGACGATCTGTTCGGCTGATTCGTGGGCGTGGCGGCGTTGTTCTTCCGCCATGAGGTGGCCGATCCAGAGGTGGGCGAGGGCGAGGACGATGAGGAACGAGATGAAGAGAGTGCTGAGGGCGATGCAGCACACAGAGGCGCAGGATGACCCTCCTCGTCCTCGTCGTCTCTTGTGTACGGCGTTGCCGTTCCCGCCCTTGCCGTTCCCGTTTGCGAGGAGAGGTTTCCGGTCATCGTCGTCGTCGTCGTCGCCGCCTTGGTGGTCGTCGACGGCGGCGGTGGTGGTCGATGGCACGAGAGCTGCTTCCGGATCGTCGAGGTCATCGTCGTCGTCCTGGATGATGGGTCCGCGTCCATGCCGGAGTCGAGTGGCGGCGGCGGAGTGGGTCCCGTCCTCGGATGCGACGGGTGCGACGGGTACGACCATGTGAGCGGGGGCGATGTCCTCGTCTGCACTGCTGCTGTCCCTGTCCCTGCTCGCGGTGGTGGCGGTGGCGGTGGCCATCTCGTCGAGTCGAGTGGAAGGAGGCTGCGTCACCGTGGCACCCGCGTCGGAGCGAGTCTGCAGTGAGACTGAGAGCGCGGGCCGAGTCTAGACGGCAGTTGATCTTCTCCTCGCTACCAAGACTGTATTCAGGTGTCTGTCTACAGTACTCGAGAGTTGCAGGAGTTGGACGTGTCTCGTCGTCGCGATCCGATCGCTTCCCCACCAGGCGTGCGGTTTCAACCCCGATCACGGGCAGCGTCGCATCGCTCGAGGATGCCCGCACTCGTGCACGAGGCGTCAGCGCACGCCGATTTCCTCTCGCCCGAGTTTGACCCGAACGAGTTTGCGCACCGCGTCCTCGACCACGCCGCCGCGGCTGCGCCCGCCAACGCCCTCGCCAACCTCGACTATGGCATCCAAGACTTGTCCCACCAGCTCCGCCAGCTCGTCCACTCGCACCACCCGACCCTCATCCTCCAAGCCGCGTCTATCGCTTCCGTCGCCGCAGACCTCGCCGAAGTCCGCACCGGGCTAAACTCGGTCCAAGCGAGCGTCACCAGGTTGAACCACAAGGTCAAACTGCCCCATCTCCAACTCGAAGCCGGGCTGCAATTGCTCGAACGGACCAGGGCCGCCGCCAGGTTGGCGAGGACCGCGAACCGGTTCGTCGTCCTCGCGAGGAGACTCCAGCTTCAGATGCAGCAACTCCAGAACGGCGAGGGGGCCGACTACGACTCGAACGACAGCGAAAAGACGCAACGAGCGACCGCAGAAGCAGCCCTCACCCTCGCAGAACTGGGTCAGTTTCGGTCTCGGAAACTTTTTAACCCCCCCTCCTCCAACTCGCGCAGTGATTGATCGACTCCCTGTCCCCCCCGCGCCAACAGACTCGCTCCTTAGTGAAGGGGCTACCCCTCCTCCTCCTCCTCCTGCTGCAGACCGGAACCCGAACTCGACGAATGCCCAACCCGCCGATCAAGCACCCCCGCCACCGGCAGCGACGATCCGGAATCTGGACGTCGTGGTCGCTCAACTCGCCGCTGTCGAACAGGCACGAGAATTCGTCGTCGAGAGGATGGAAACGAGCGTCCAACGCGCGTTGGAGACCCTTGTCTGTCCCGTTTCCCCCCCTTCAATAACTTGACCCATTTTCAAGAACTGACAATTCATATCATTGCGTCTTCAACTCCCCCTGGCCGCAGGACCAACCCCTCCTGGCTTCCTCACTCCAAACAGCGCACAACCTCAGGGTGTTGCCCCAATTGGTCGACAACCTCGTCGGCGACGTGTGCGACAAACTCGTCCAGGAACGCGTCACCGACGCGTTCGATATGGCCGCGGTGGCGAAAGCCGTGGGGGGACACAAAGGTATGTCCCGGTTTGGGTTTGTGAGCTAGGCACTGTCACTGGTGAAAGGACGGGAGGGGGGGTTACTTTCGGCCTGCCCTGCTGACCGGTTTTTCTTTTCTTTTCGTGGCTTTTTTTTGCCCCCCTTCATGCCCACCACATCCGCATCATCGACCTTTGTTGCCCGTTCAAACCCTACACCATCCAAATCACGTGACGACACGACACCCCAGACGCCCCGACCGCCACGCACACCGCCGTCTCCGCCTTCATGTACAAATCCCGCGGCCTCCGCACCGAACCGACCGCGTCGACCCTCCCACAGTGGCAATCGACCTTTTGGGACCGCCTCGAACGGTTGGTGATTGATCAAATCGGGAACGCGTGCGTGAGGGTGTATGCGCTCGAGAAGGTGTTGAGGGTCAAGAGGGACCAGGTGTCGCAGGAGAGCTTTTTGGACGAGGCCCTCGCGGTGAGTTGTCCCTCCCCTCCGGAGGTCCAAATCCCAGTCCCGATCAACTCCCCCTCCTCCTTTTGACTTTTCTTTTTCCTTTCTCTCTCTCTTACTCGATCTCGATTTACCCCCCTGATCGTGCTCTTCCTCCTTCTGCCTATCATACCCTCTCCGCTCTTCTCGAGGGGGTACAGACTCGAAACTGGATAAGTGACTGACTCTACACGGCCCCCCCCCCCTCGATCCCTCGACCCGTGCAGGTGCTCGACAACAAACCGAGCGCATTGTTTTGGACGAGCCTGACTCGGGCTCTCGAGTTGCACACGCGCGAGACTGCTCGCAGTACGTTTTCTCTCTCTTCTGCCCTACTCACTTTTTTCGGGGGGGCAGAACCAGATCATGCAAAGACGCATTATGGTGCTAATGCCTCTTTGACCCCTAGCCTCGACGTTCATCCAATCGACGATGAGCACCTCGTACCCTCGCCTCCTCCGCCTCTTTCAAGAGTTCTTTTCCAAGATTGCCGTCCACACCGACACGGTCTACACCCTCGCGCAACAATCTCCCGAAACGATCCTCACCCTCCGCGCGATCCAACCGTTTGAGAATCTGTACTTGACGAGGAGTCGGAACCGCTTGAGTGACGCGGTGCAGAGCGCGTTCTCGCTTGCCGCCCCTGCTTCTCAATCTCAAGATGGAGGGGCTGCAGGCGGCGGCGGTGGAGGTGGGGGAGCGGCGGCCGTCCCGACCGCGAGCGGAGGGTTGATGCTCGCTCGTGCGATCGTGAACGAGTTGGACGCGGCGAGGTTCGACCCGTTGTTGGCCAAGGCGGTCGCGAAAGGCTCGGCGCGCGCGATCGACGCGTTCGTCAACAAGGCAGAGGCACTCGTAAGTCCTTTCGGTTTCGCGAGTTCGTGGTCTCTCTTGACTCCTTTCCGTGTTCTTCGCCCGCGGAGGGCGGCACCCCTGTAAAAGTGGAGAAATGGTCGAGACACAAGGCGGAGCAGACTAACCTTTTTCTCCTCCGCAGATCGCACGAGATCACGCGGCGACTTCGCTGATCGGTCCGCTCGCGACGCCTTCGCAACTGCAGAACGCAGACTTGACCAGCGCGCTGTATCATCTCTGGTTGCCGCTCGAGCGGGCCCTCGGCGATCACATCGAGGGCGTGCGCGAGTCGCTCCGCTCCTCGGTCGACGTAAGCAGTCCTCCTTCTCCTCCCTCCCTTGGCAGGTGTACCTTTTTTTTTGCTGATCTTAAAAGACTTGCATTCGTCGACGGTCTTCTCTCTCTCTCTCTCCACAAATGCAGCGCACTCGCTCGACCTACCTCGCCATCGTGAACCCTTTGATCCTCGCCATCCGCCGCGAGTTCTCGTCCCTCCTCGCGCGCATGCACCGCACCAACTATTATGCCGCCGGCGATGGTGGTGGCGGCGTCGAAGCGGGAGGAGGAGGAGGAGCGAGCGCCTATATGACAGACTTGACGGATAAGCTCTTGCTCGTCAAGGAAGAGATTTTGGGAGCTTACCGAGTCGGGGAACTTGCGCGCGATTGGTGAGTCCTCTCGTCGGGCTCTTCTTGGGTCCTCGTCCTCCGTCTGTGCCTTTTCTGACCCGATTACCTGCACTTGACCTCGCACCTGGTCCTCCTCCTCCTCCTCCTCCTCCTTCTCCTCCTCAGGGCACTCGACCTCGCGCGGTTCATCGTCCAGACGTTCCTCCTCCACGCGTCGCTGCTCCGGGTCGGCGAAGCGGGCAAGCTGCGCCTCACGAACGACGTGACGACGCTCGAGTTTGCGGTCACGCAGTATTTGTCGGCGCATGGCCTCGCGCTCAACAGCATGGGAGACCAATTCAAGGCCGTACGGGGTAAGGTGTTCAGCTCGTTATCCTGTTCACCACTGGCTTACTGACACACCCCTTCTTCGTCGGATGACCCACCCACCCCCCACAGCTTTCCGACCCCTCCTCTTCCGCGACTTGTCGACACTCGGGGATTCGGCCCAGACTGGCGACGTCCCGACCCTGATCCTCCTCCACCACGTCCTCGCGCGTGGTGGTCTCCCCCTGCCGCACCAGGTTCGTGGCTGGTCCGAGACGGAGTATGTGCGCTGGTTGAACGAACATCAGGAAGAGGAGCGGATACGACTGATCGAGGAGGTGGTCGAGCGAGAACGGGAAAAGGAGCGCGAGAAGGCGAGCCCGAACGGGCGGGCACAACAGGAAGAAGAAGAGGGAGAAGGAGGCGGTGGCGATGGCGACCAAGAGGAGGTGGCGGACGAACCCGAGACGGGCAGGATTGCGCTCGAGATTGTGTCCAAGGTGCTCGCGAGGGGAAGTTCCTCTGGAACCGCCGCGCGGCGATAGGTCCGATTCCTCACAGGGCAGTAGACCTCGGAGATATGTCAACCAGTTCATGCCCTGCGTCTACATAATCCAGCGCCCTGGTCGTCGCCGTGCGTCAAGTTCTGATGATTCCATCGGCCTTCTCTGGCCCGCGGATTCTCACAAGGTGGTCCCTACCGCCGCCGCGCACCGATAAGAGGATATAGAATCGAGCGAGATGCGTACAGAGGTAGATGTCCCTGCCGTGATTGAATGGCGAGGGAAGGTTCCTCTGAAGTCGTCGCCGCCGCCACCACCGTGCGACGATAGGGCCCCTCTTCTCGCACTAGACCTCGGGGAACCTTTAAGCAAATCGAAATCTGGGTCCAAGTTTTGAGGGAGTTGGCGATTCAAGCTCCCTGCTCGTCGTCGCACCGCATTAAAGTTTCGAGCATGGCCTCTCTGCCTTCCTCGTGCTAGCTGCGTACGGCGGAATCCTCTTCCGAGGTGTTCTCTACTGCCTTCCGCGCCTCGATGAGAGGGAATGGAAACGTACGTCCAGACTTCAGATGAATGTCCCCTCTAAGAACGGATCCCAGGCTTCCGAGCTCGCCACCGCTTGCGATGCCTGCCCCAGGCTTGACGACGCTCCATACTCGCGTCGGAGTCTGCCATTCGGGAGGCTCGACAGCTCGCGCTCACTTCTTCAGCTTACCCCGTCCGCCTTGTGTACACGGTGCTTTCCGGAGTGAAGATTGAGAGCTTGGTCCAGCGCGAAGCGGAGAGCAGGCATCGGAAGCTTGCCGGATCGACTGCACTTTCCAACGCGTCCGGATGCTGTGAATTTTGAAGCGCATGCGATGTAGTGTATGCCCCTCCTCATTCGCGGCATATCTATGCAGACACGAGAGAGCGCAGCTGGCACAAAGACCTCCGAACGTCCTGCGAAACGAAGAGAATTGTTGGCAGCGCAGAGTGGCGGACTCACCTCCGGAGTGTCACAAACCTAGTCTTACTGTGCTGACCCGTACAAGTACACCCATGCTATTCCAGCGTTTGAGCATGCGGAGGGATCCCGGAGGCATGTTCTTCAATTGGAGAGAGAAAGAAGCAGAGACGCGCGCGGAGATCCATTCAATTTGATCGAATCCGATCGTCGTGAGGTTTCTGCCCGGCGTGACCCGGGTTTCGCACCTTGGAATTCCGAGGCGCCGAAGTCGACGTAAGGCGGCTACACTCGTCAACCCAACAAGCTCTTGCCCTGCCTATTCGGCGTATGCACTCGGGCTATACGCGGCCTTAGATGTCGCGCGATCTGGGCGGCGTCAAGCGCCAGCGGGTCAGCTACGACGATCCGTACCGCCAAGAAGGCGTAGGGCGTCCTCGCGCAGGATTGACGGCAGATCCACCTGCCGCGCCGCTCCAGGGCTTCGAGATGGCGTCGTATACTACGCCGGGCTATGCCTACCCGCAGAGGTATCCGTACCGGGCCGAGTACGAGCTGTACGACCACGCCGACCGCCGGTTCTCGCATCCGTCGGCATCCGTTTCGCACGAGCAGCAGCAGCACTACGGTCACTATCCGCCGCCCGAACCTGCGTACCATGATGCGCGATATCCCTCGTCGAGCATCGAGTACGACTGGACCGAGTACGAGCAGGGACGGGCACAGTTGCCGCATCCGGTCTCGACTCGGCAGCAACAACACGCGCCGCTTCACTCGTTCCCCGTCCTGTCCAGCGCCGTGCACCACTCGAGGCCGCCGACAGCATCATATCCTCCCTCGTCCTGGGAGTACACGCCGCGGACCGCGCTGCCCGAGCCGCAGGCGTACTACTCCGCGGCGCCGCCGTCGCTTTCGGCCGAGTCCGTCGCGCATGATCCAGCGCGGCCAGTCTATACCGAACCCTACCGCGCTCCTTCGCCGCCACATCACTACCATGCTCCACCACCCCCGCTGTATCCGCCACTCTGTGCTGAGCCCGTTCCGACTCGGAGGGCGTCGTCTTTCGATGGGTACACGCAGGGGATGCGCCCGCCGCCGCTCATAGACGCGCCTGTACGGCACCACTTCTCGCACTACCCGACGGAATCTTTACCTGTATCGACGACGACGACACCTGTGCCCAGCCGAACCGACTTGCAGCAGCAGCGGCAGCAGCCTCTTCCCGTCGTCGAACACGTCGTCGTCGCCGCCGCCGCTCCGGTGGAGGAAGCACCGGCAGATCGAACTTTGGCGACGTTGCAGGCTGCTTCTCGTGAGCGCGACGCGCACCGCACGTCCGCCCCGATACTCGCTTTCAATCCGGCGCGCGAACCCTCGGCAACGGGCAAAAAGATCGTCGAATCGCCACACGGAGTTACGTACGCCGTCGCCGCTTCGGGCGAGAGCAAGGGCAAAGCCAAGAGCGCCGAGGTCATGGCGAATTGCTGGTCGTGCAACCTGCCTCGCGCGAAATGCATCATGCGCGGTTCGGACCTCGCGGGCTGGACTCCGAAGGTCAACTTTCAGTGCCTCGATTGCTTGTCCGTCCAAGAGACGCAAGCTGACCCGGCCGCGAGCGAGGCGCGCGACGAACGACTCGCAGCCCGCGCGTTTGAAGAATTTCAACAGCAGCCGACGCCGACGACGACGACGACGAGCTGGACGGCCCCCTCGAGTCATACTTCGTTGTCGCCACCCGCGGTCGTCACGCTCCACCACGAGCACGACCGCATCACGTTCCGCGACACTTTTTCAGGCGCAGTCGACGAGATCGTGCGCGCCCAGTCGACACCGCTCGGATCCGAACGCTCAATGCCTCTACAACCTCAAGACGAGGACTCGCTTGCGAGCGCCGGTCCCGCCACCGCCGCCGCCGCCGCGGGCGAAGACGAGTCGTCCTATCCGACTTCTCGCCTCCTTCTGCCACCGGAGGAGACCGCGAAAGGGTTGTCGGCCTCGTTCAAGCGACAGGCCATGTGCTGCGACGTGTGCAGTCGTGTGATCGGCGCCGGCTCGGTCGAGAGCCTCACGCCCGACCCGGCGCCGAGCTTTACGATCGAGGTCATTTGCCGAACCTGTCTCGATCGGTATCGCGCTTGCTCAGACTGTGGAGGTGGTGGTGGTAGGTTGACACCGGGACGATGGCGCTGCAAAGGTGCGCACCCCTTTTCCCCCCGCGCGAGTGCTTTTGCTCCATGCGCACCTCACACGAGGCTGAACAAACCGCGCGTGCAGAACTTTTCCCGGCAAACCGGCGGACGTGCACGCTCAGCCACGCTCGGAACCCTCCCCTTTCCGACATTGACTAGTATGTCCTCCGTCGACCCTTCAGTTTCCCCTGGACAGCGTTTGACCATGTTCTTTGCTCTACAGCGATGTCCTCCGGATCACCGAGATCGACCCGGCCAAGATTGCGCAGCTCGACGAACGGCTCCGCAAGATCTACTACAACGTGCGGATGCGGATGCAGGCTCGACCCGAGATGCTCGAGCGCGGCGACGGACTCGCGACGACGTTCGCCCAAGTCGAAAAGCTCATCGTCGACGGCTGGACTCTGCTCCGCCCGCTCCTCACCGTCGACGTCGAACCGACTCGCGGATTGAGGCGCTATGTCGCACTGCAGACGAGTACGCCGCACAAGCGGCGGGCGAAACCCAAAGCGGGCGCGATCCCCAAGCCGGAACCGGTCACGCCCCAGATCGATCCGGTCGAGCGGGAAATCTCGGGCTTCTTGCTCCTCGAGCACGAACTCGCAACGGGAGCTGTCCACGTTGCTGTCACCATGCCCTGGGTGAGTTCCGTTCGCAGACCCCTCGCTCCCTCCCTTTTCGCGCTTTCCCACGCCCTTTCCTCCGCGTTTGCTCTTACTCGATGCTGACTGACCCCCGCCGACCGCGCCTCCTGCACGACAGGCAATCTCGGGCGACGCGTTCGATGCGACCACCATCTTGCTCGACGAGACGTTGAAACGTCTTCGCGTCGACTTGCTGCACGACAACCTGCTCCGGGCCGAACGCAGCGGCGGACTCGAGCCTCCCTTGCCGGACCCGACCTACTTGTGGGGCATCACGCCCTTCAAGGGCGATTCTCGCATGACGCAGAGTCTGACTCGTCGAGGCTTCCACTTTATCGAGGTGAGAGCGGCGGCGGCGGCGGGCTTTGCCTTTCTGCGGAACCCTTGCAGTCCCGTAGACTCACCGTGATGTTCTTTCGACGCTTCGCAGGACCGCTTGCGCGAAGATCCCAACTTTGACCTGTCCATCTTTCCGCCTCAACGGACCATCCATGTTCCTAACGAATGTGAGTCTGGGCTGGGCGCTTCTCCTCCTCCTTCTCCTCCGGGTTTGAACTCCACGAACCGAACTGACAGGCGGGGTTTCCGGGGGTGCATGGCATGGCATCGACAGTCATGAGGTCGTTCCGCATCTTTCTCCGCGACGTGACCGAAGAGGATGGCAACCTCTCGTCGGAGCAGCAGCAGCAGCTGCCGGGAGGAGGAGGAGGAGGAATGTCCGTCGTCAAGGCTCGCTCGGCCACAGCTTCGGACGGTGGCTCTGCTGCTTCCTCGTCGACGAAGCCTCCGCCGAAGAAACGCGCTCGCCACCTGAAGGCAACGCAACGCTGATACATGACGCATTACTTGCCGTTTGCGCCTCGCCGACCCTCTCTTCTCTGTGTTTTTTTCCCCCATACCTTTGCATAATCAAAACTTTCATCGGGTCTCCTTTCCTCCTCCACCTTGATATACCCCCTCTTTCACTCACGTACGTATACACACAGACGACTCTGTTCGATCGATACCTATGACGAATAGCTTTGATCCTCTCTGGGCGATCTTTCCCCGAGACGGCGCTTGCCGTACCCCGTTTTACCTTGTTCCGTGGCGCGTCGTAAGGAAATAGAATTCATTTGTCTATCAATCCCATTCTCATGTACATAACCGTCTCTTCTCACAGGCAGAGACACGCTTTCGGTGTTGTCAACAAAGATGAGCAAGCGGGGAAGGCAACGAAGGCGATTTTCTTCAAAACCGTCATCGTCGTCTTCCGCCTGCTGATGGTACAACAAAAAGTTTCCCTCCGAAGACGGCCGCGGCCACCCTGTCTATGCGAAACCCTCGACGAGCGAGTCCTTCATGCCTGCGATGGCCGACTGGTCCTGTCCTCCGAGCTTGAACGCGCTGTCGATGACGCTGATCTCGGTCGCGGTCGTGTCCAGTCCGGTGAAAGCAGTCCAGTCTGCGTGCGTGCGCGCGGGCGAGCGAGCGGAGTCAGACTCGGTTCCTCTCTCTTGGTAAGAATGCTGCGCGGGAAACGCACCGTTGACGATGAGGCCTGCGCCGATGACGTCGCTTCCGCGGTTCACGGTTCCTGCCTGCAAAGGGAGGAGGGGAGTCAGCCGGGTGTGCACGCGCAGAAAATAAGGGAGAGAGAGGACTGACGACGAGGGGGACCTGGAGCAGACTCGAGAGCTCGTCCTGGTCCTGGATGCTCGTCTTTGGGTGGACGAGCGCGCCCTGGTTGCTTATCCGGCAGTAACTCCCGACGAGGACGTTGTCGGCAATGGTCTGCCGGAAGACTTCGACCTTGAGGACGTCGGCAATGATCTCTTCGGTCTCGCGGTCAATGTCGGGGTGGACGAGGGCGACATAGTCGTTGCAGGCAATGATGTTGCCCAGTGCTGACAGGCGTTCCTCGATGCGCTGGATGGCAACGGTTTCGGGGAGGGCATTCCGGATGTGTTGCAGTTCCTGGTCGGTGGTCGAGTTGGGGACGAGCAGGCCGTGGCGGTTGCCGGCGACGAGGCGGCCGATGATGCGGGTGCCGCCGATCGAGGTCTGGACGACGGGGATGACGTCTCCGAGCTCGGCTTCAAAGGTCGAGACAAAGTTGGCCGAGCCGGTGCTGGTCGACGTGAGGCAGTAGCTGTTGGTCAGCATGCCAAAGACACCGATCTGCGGGCGGGCGGGGCGGGGCGGGGGCGCGCAAATCGTCAGCTTTGCTTGGTCGTGCGTTGCGTGCATGGAGTGTCGTGATGCCATACGTCTGACGAGTTTTCATAGCGGACACCTGCACAAAGTGGCGTGAGTGAGCGAGTGAGCTGCACCGCATCAAAAAGAGGAGAGTGGTCGAGACGCACGGACGGCCATCGTAGCAGAGACGGAGATTGGCGGGGGTATGTAGCGGGCGAAAGAGCTGGGTTCCTAAAGACACACGACTCTGTATGAGAGCAGACCACAAGCTGAGAACGAGACGACGACGACGACGACGACGACGAGCGCGAACTGAAGAAGTTTCCCCGTTCAGCGTCAGCTCGTCAAGGTCGACTCGACCTTCGCGTCGAGTGACTCGAGTCATTCACACGCACGGCACGATGAACGCAGCCAACATGAACCCCGCCACCGCCCAGGCCTTTGAAGGAATGATGCAGCAGAAGCAGGCGAGTCCCACTCCCTCATCGCTCCCCCCCTCGCTCGCCCCCTCCACCCTCGCTCACTTGCGCACCCTCCGCACACACACAGATGAAGGACTTTATGAGCCTCTACAGTAACCTCGTAGAGCGGTGTTTCCTCTCGTGCTGCCAGGATTTCACCTCAAAGGCCCTCTCGTCAAAGGAGGTCAGTCCGCGCAACTTTGGCGGTTGTGGCCGGCCTCTCGCGCAGAACCCTACCCAACGCTGACACGCGTGTCACAGGAATCGTGCGTCATGAACTGCGCAGACAAGTTCCTCAAGCACTCGGAGCGGTCAGTCCGCCTGTCTCCTCTCCTTTGGCAGTAAAGAATACAGAACCCTGACAACTGCCTCCGGCACGCGCGCGCAGGGTCGGCCTCCGCTTCAGCGAACAGGTCAGTCTCTTTCAAGCTACTCCCCACCCGCTCTCGCGCTGACACACCGTATCCCGTATCCCCCACCCACCGCGAGCAGAACGCCGAGATGATGGTAAAACTGGCCCCCTCTCCCTTTTTTCCCCCTCTGCGAAACTCCGATCAAGGAAGGGTCTCTAATCGCTCTTCTACTATCGCAGGCCCGCGCTGGTCAGCGGTAAAACCATCGGCGTCCCGACCGAACAACGCGCGACACGAACCGTCTTGTAACATAACCCCCCCCCCCCCCCTTCTTCCCGTCTCGCAGTCTCCTCCTCATCCTCGCAAATATCGCAACACAAACAGTAACTAAATGGCAGAGCGTCCTAGGAGTATGATTGCGCGCTCGCACTCGCTTGCCGGCCGGGAGGAAGGAAGGGATGAAGATTACGGATCTCTCTCGCCGCTGATTCAGGCTGTACACAAAAAACCGACGCGAACGCGGGGGGAAACTTTGACGTCGCTCGAAGTGAGTGCATTAGAGCCAAGGTTGCCCGAGGCGGTCGCGCCGCTGGCAGCGACCTTGGTGGACCGCCGCCGAGCTTTCGACGGCCCGCCCGACTTGGAATCCCCAACCGACTCCTCGGCTCGAGTCCGCCTTTCCTGCGCTGCGTATATCTCGCTCCCCCCCCGCGAATCGGCCCCACCTTAGCGACGGTCACTGGGTGGAGGTGTCGACCGCGCAAATAGGGCGGGCTCGCTCGCTCCGAGGTCGGTCTCGCCGACGAGACCTTTCGCTACGTGCGACGACGTCTGCCTTTCTGGAGGGGAGCTACATCCAATATTCCCTGATATGATAAGTCCTCGTCTAAGGAACACGCGCTCGCTTCAATTTGTGGCGCGGTGGCGCGAGCGGGCGGACTCGCCGCGGTCGATCACTCCCGTTCGGCTTTTCCCGCCTCTTCTCCATATCTCTCTCTCTCCGCCCCCAGCTTCCCCGGCCTCGACACTAACTTGATCGCCCCCTCTGCCGGCCCGCCCTACTCCGAATACTGTACCCCGGTCAGCTCGGAACTTATCTCGACTCGACGTGACCGCCGGCGCCACGCCACGGACCACCAGCTATACGTATGCTTCAGCTCGCTCTCGGTGTTCCTCTCGTCGAGGAGATCTTCCTCGGTCTCTCGCTGCTTGACGGGTCTTGTCGTTATCGATTTGAATATGGAATTAATGAGCGAAAGAGGAAAGAGAGCTAAAGCTAATACTCGGGGCCCAAGTTCTTCTCAGTGACCGAAAAACTCGGATTTATCGACTTGATCCGAATCGAGTGGGTACGTACATGGCTTCCCCATCTATTAACCTTCCAGAACGAGCTAGCTTACGATCGCCCCCCATGTCTTGCCCCCGTCCCCCAGAGAAAAGGGTAAGCGTTTTTTTTCCCTCCCCAAGCTCGCCTGCCTTTGCTTTTTCTCGCTCCGATTATTGAGCTTTTGCATATTTCTCACAGTCGGTCACTCTCCAGGAACTGATCATCGTGATGGCCGGCGACTCGACGAGAGAGGACAAGAAGAGGAGGAGGAGGGAGAGGAGGCAGAACAAGCGTCGGCAGAGCTCAAGCACCCCGCAACCCAACATTCCCACTGTGTCGCCTCGTGCTCCTCCTTCTCCGACCACCGCCAGTGCCGCCGCTGCCCCCCTTCCGCCATCGCCCTCGCGTTCGCGCTCTTCCGCTTCAACACCCACCCGGCAGCGACAGCAGGATGCCCGCCGAAACCGAGACCGAGATAACCGCCCTGCCTCCGCCTGTGAAACGATCACGCTCCTCAGCTCGTCGGAGGAGGAGGAGGAGGAAAGCGAGGGAGGCGATGGCGCCGAGCCCGAGCTGATCGAACTACCTCCCGCAGCTCAACGACAACCTCCTCCTCCTCCTTCCCTTGCGTCGAGCTCTCACTCACATGTCGTGGCCGATGCCTCTACGAGACGATACCACCCTCCTCCTCCTCTTCTGTCGGCGCCGCGGCGGCGGCCACTCGACCGAACCGAGTCTGGGAGCAGCGACGACGACGACGAGGTGGTGGTGGTGGTGGCGCCGACGGCATTCTCGCGGCGGCAGGCAGGACCTTTGGCGGGTAAAACGGCAGCGCGATCTCCTCCGATTCGACGGGCTCTGCCGCCAAACTCGGTCAGTCGCCGGCTGTCTCTCTCTCTCTCTCTCTCTCTCTTTCCTTTTTGTGCTCGCTCGCTCGCTCGGGCCGGACGGTCGCGCTGATTAACTTCTTCCTTGTCGTCTGGACTGGAACAGCAGCAGCATGGACTGGAGAAGGAGACGGGAAAGGAGAAGGGGAAAGAAAGGGAGGCAGCAGCAGCACCGACGCCGTGCAGGAATCCTCGCCGGCGACAAAGCGCGATGGCTGTGAGTCGGGTCGGGGCTCTCCTTGCCACGGTTCTCCTTGTCTCGTCTCGAGCAGAGCATGGCGGAGCAGGCGGCAAGTCCGTTGACCCGCTTCGTCATTGTGTTTGCAGGTGCTGCAGTCGACGTCTGCGCCTTCTTCTCCGAGTTCAGACGGCTCGAGCTCCTCAGACAATGACGGAGCTTCGTCTTCGCAAGTGTCGAGCGGCGACGACGACGATTCCGATTTTCAGCTAGAAGAGAGCGACGACGACGAGGGCGGAGTCGGCGATTCTGGTGCTCAAGGAACGACCACTGTAAGCGCAATGTTTCCGTTCTCCCTCCTACCCTCGCCCCCCGATATTCTTCTGCATTTGGCGAGCGGGTATTCACCTGACAGCTTTTCTTCTTCTTCCCCGCTTCGCAGCAAGAAACCACTCCGGACGCGACCCCGCGCAAGCGGCCAACGCGCAGATCGGTCACGAGAGGAGAGGTGCGACATGTTTCTGACCGCGGTCGGCGGCCTCGGCGGCGCAAAAGAATGCTCACACAACGCGAACCAACGCCGCAGCAGCCGGGCACGGTCGGAGAAGATGAAGATCAAGTCGAGTCGGATGCGTCCACGATCGTGCGTTCCCGCCGTTCAGAATGAGCGTGCCACGAGCGACAACTGACAATTTCATCGCTCTGCAGGATCTAGCCGATTATTCGGAATACGACCCTACTTCGGATGCCGACGTCGACCGTTCGGTCGCTTATTCGAGCTCCGAGTCGGAACAGGAGAACGTACCTGATTCTGAACCGGAAGCGTGCGAGTCGGGCGAGGACGCGCCGCCGAGGGTGAGAGCCCGGTCCTTGCTCACACCAACACGTCGCAATCCAATTTGCTGATACCTCGGCGGTCTCGCTATTTCCCCTTCCTCCTTACAGAGACCCGGGCGACCTCGCAAACATCCGCCGCCGGTGGTAAGGAATAAACGCGTCAAATCTTCTTCCGACAAGCGATCTCAGGGAAAGCAAAAAGCCAGGAAGGGGAAAGAGCCAGCCGCAGTCCTGGTACCATCACCATCGAAGAAGGTGCGCGTCGATGCGATCAAGAGCAAAAGAAGTCATCTTTTCCGGTTTACTGATCTTTGCTACTACCGTCGCAGAAACGGGGTCGTCCCAGAAAGTTCCGTCGGCTGGATCAAGAGCCGCGAGACGTCACCGTCGCGGATCATGCTCGGCGTGTTTGCGAGACGTCGTCGCAAACTCTCGTCGACTCATCTCGCCCATTCGGAGGGAAGCTCAGGATGCCGAGCACCGTTGCGCCTTCTTCCGCACTAGACGACGTACGCTTTTGCTTCCCTTTCGCTCGTCTCTTCATTTGCGCTTTGACCATATACTTATTCTCTTACGAAACCCCTCCTCGTCACCCAAAAGGTCTGGACCGGTGATCCGACGCGCAACTGCTTCGTCTCGGCGCATCCGGACGAGCCCGAGAACCGCGCCATCTCGCGAGTCGAAGCGCAGCAAGCTGCAGACGATTCGAGCTACGCCCCGACTTCGGAAGCGGACCAGCAGCACCAACTTTCGGAACTTGATCGAGTTCAAGTACAAAAGGCGGATCAGTCGTCCGCTCGTCGCCGCACTGGTCGCACAGTTCGTCGTTCTCCGCGACACGACCCGACTGCGCCGTGGCCGCCGCCCGTTGCCGGACCGTCTGGAACCCGTCAATTCTACCGACAGGCATCGTCACCGACCCGAAAGGCCGCCGCTGCCGCCGCCGCCACTCGCGTGCTAAAATCCGTTCTGCTCCCTGCTGCGACTGCACCATTCCCTCCTCCTCCTCCTCCTCCTCCTCCTCCTCCTCTGGTCTCTCACACTTCCTCGCACCGAGCGAGTCAAGGCAGAGCAGCTGCAGCAGCGCCCGTACTCGATTCAACTCGCGCCGACCCGCGTGCTTCTGACGCGGTTATTCTCGCGCGAGAGGAGGAGGACGTCCAGCCCGCGGCTGCTGCTACGACCAAGAAGAGGAAACGGCAAAAGGTGAGCTTTCGCGATTTTCTGTCTGTGGCGGGGCGCGATCGCTCGTTCGCTTGCTCGCTCGCTGACGCCGTATTGGATCGGTCGCCCCACTCATGCGCTTTTGCCTCTCTACTCGCAGTCGCAGTTGCAGAAGGAGCAGAAGGGGAGGACGAAGAGGAAGCGCAAGACGAAAATACACAAGGACAAGAAGGCGCCGGGTGACGATGTGCCTGGAGATTCCGCCGCTCGCAGAACGCGCAAGCGTGAGATCGCTCAGAAGGACGAACATGAAGAGGAGGAAGAGGACCAGCTCGATTCGGACTGATTCAATTCGCAGGGTCAAAAATGATTCGCAATGAACTGGTTTCAATCTCTCTCGCTCTCGAAGTCGTGTCAATTTTGCTCGAGAGAAGGTCGTGGTCAGTCACAAACGACGATGTACATTGCGGGTGTGTACTTTTGTCAAAAGACCCGTGCCCCCGAGCCCCTCTTTTTAATCATCGCCTGCCCTTCCTCGCCCCGCCCCTGCGCATCCCCTTTGACTGACGATTCTCGTGCTGCTCCTTCTGCCTCGCGACCGCGTTGGCAGTCCTCTTCCGTTCCGACTCGTACACCTGCCAATCGACAAGGATCCGGGTGTTCTTCTGGCCCCCGATCGCCTCAAACAGTTGCTCGACACTCGGTTCCGACTCGTCGTCAATCACGGATCGCAGAGTCGGTCGTCGCTTCGGCTCCCCCTCTTCCTTGTCCTCGTCCTTGTCGTCGTCGGAGGGGGATCCGTCGAGGCGGTATTCTTGCGAGAGTTGCTCGACCAATCGAGGTTCGGCGCCTCCGAGGGCGGCGACTTCGTCGAGGAGGATCGAGTACATGAGGTTGACGCTGATCGGGTTGCCCGTCTCGAACGCGACGAGTTGCAGGCAGTTGAACAAGTTGCGAGCCGGTTCCGGGAGCACGATCGGGATAAAGTCGGGTGCGGTTCCCTCCTTGCTAGAGGAGGAGGAAGAGGAGGAGGGGTGGCCAGTGGGGAAGAAGAGGAACGAAGGCGGGGACGTGGCGGCGGGCCAGGCGGTCGGGGGCAGGGTGGTCAACGCCGCGAGGTGGAAAAGTAGGCTCTGTGGGGGTTGGAAGGGCGCGTCCGGGCGGGCGTGCAGGGTCGGGGCGATCGTGGCGCGCGTCGGCGAGGTGAGGTCGACGCCGCAGATCGGCTTGTGCACCTTGTAGTGTGAGACTTGGCACTCCCTGCGCGGCGGCGTGCGTGAGATTAGTTTCCTCACTCGGATCAGAATGACCAGTTTATTCGACATGTCGTCTCAAAAGGAACGGACCTGGAGCAGTAATGGACGAGGCGGTTGGCGTTGGATTGGCACCGCGAACAGACGAGCATTTTCGTCGTCGTCTCGGGGGTAGATGCATCATCTTTCTTCTTCAAGTCGGACGCTGTGAGCGGGTGGGGGGGGGGGGGGGGCGGTCAGCACCGACTAGTTATTTTCGCGGCGGAAGAAGAGAGAGGGCCCGGAACGGGGACTGACCGTGTTTGCCGCATGCGGTGCAGGCCGGGTAATCGAGGACGCTCATCTCTGGTAGACTTTGCGCGTTGCCGAGCGTGTCTAGTCTTTGCTCCGTGTCGCCGTTCGAGAGATGCACAGAGAGACGCGTCCAAGTGGGGGCGAGACGAGAAGCGACGAGCGTGTTTGAGCGCAAGGCTGGGCGGACCGATGAGCTTAGGTTGGAATACGCGTGGACGTATGCGTATGCGTATGTACTCGAGCCAAGTTAGATCCGAGAGTCGCTTTCCGGGTGAAAGAGGGGTTCACTTTGTATTCACGCATTACAGAGGGAGGTGATTACTGCAACAGGGGATTACAATTTGCGGCTCCAATCGGACTCGGCCTCGTCACCGTCATTGTCGCCGCCTGCTGTGCAGAGTGTGTGCTATAGACAACTCCACTCCCGCCCGCCCCGCCCCGCCACGCCATGCCACCCGGGCCCGGTCAGAATGCTCCGCTGGCGCAGTTGACGCCGCAGCAACTCGCGGCGCTCCAGGACCACATCCGCCAGACTCGCGCGACGACCGGACAGGAAGTCACGCCCGCCCTCATCCAGGCCTGGATGCAGAGCAACGGCATCCCCACAGGCGGACACCAGCAGCAGCAGCCCCAACAACCTCAACCTCAACAGCAGCTTCAGCCGCCGAGTCTCGATGCCATCCGTCAGCACCCCGTCCCCGTCTCTTCACGACTGTAGACCGCGCGTTGACAGACTTGATATGCACGCAGTCAACCATCTGTACCCGCCGCAGCTCGCCGGCAACCCGCCCGCCGCCCTCGCCCACCTCCAAAACGTCCTCTTCCCCGCCAACCAGGGCCACAAGCAGTCGCCCCTCTTGCAGCAGGTCATGCTCCTCGCCCAGAACGGCAGACTCTCGCCGGAACAGATGGGGATGCTCAAACAAGCAGTCGCGCTCAAGAACGGTGCCGCTCAGCAGCAGAGTCAGTCGTCCTCCTCCCTCTCCGCGCACACGAATCAAACCCCCGAATTGACCGTGCCCGAATGCAGATCAAGGGGGTCAACAGCAGCAACAGTATCAAGGAACGCCACAGCAGCAGCAGCAGCAGATGAACCAGCAGCAGCAGCAACAAGCCCGCGCCGCCGCCGCCGCCCCGTCTTCCTCGACCAACGAGCAAAACGCGACCCAGGCCGTCCAGCAACTGCGGAACCGCGTCCAGCACATCGAGACATTGCTCGCGCGACCCGACATCAACGACGAGCAACGGCAAAAGATGCAGAACGAGCTCGACAACGCCCGCGCCAACCTCGCCCGCGTCATCAAGATGCTCATCGCTGCGCAGGCGCAACAACAAGCTCAAGCCGCTCAAGCTCAGGCTCAGCAGCAGCAACAAGTCGGAGCGGGATCGACCGGCCAGCAGCAGCAACCGCAGCTCAACATGGCCAACTTGCAAGAAGCGCAGCGGCAGGCGATGGAACGGAAAGCGCGCGAGATCCAGGCCGCGCAGTTGCAAGCAGCTCAAGCGGCGGCGGCGCAACAGAACGGTGGCACCCCGCAGCAACAACAATACCGGACGGCGAGTCCGGCCTCGTACCCCGGTCAACTTCTCCCGCCGCCGCCGCAGTCGGGTCCGGGTGGTGGTGGTCAAGCCGGCGGTGCGGGGGGCAACGGCGGCGGTGGGATGCGACAATCCCCTTCGATGGGGGGGATGGGGGGTGGCGGTAACCTCCCCGCGCTTCAGGCGAGCGTTGCCGCCGCGACGACGAAACCTCTCCCGGCTCCGCAAGATCCCGCCCTCGCCGCGATCGCCGCCGCCGCCGCCGCGGGCAAAAAATTGACCAAGAAGCAGCAGGCCGATTTGGAAGCGTATCAGGCTCAGGCGCAGGCTCAGGCGCAAGCTCAAGTGCAGGCGTTGGCGCAGGCTCAGAGGGTCGCTCAAGCTCAAGCGGTCGCGGCGGCTCAACAACAACAACAACAACAGCAACATCAGCAACAACAAGTGGGAAAAGTCTCGTCCAACTTTGTCGCCGGTCTCGCCGCGTCTTCCTCCTCCTCCTCGTCGGCGGGCATGTCGATCCCTGGAACCTTGTCCGTCCAACCTCCGTCGGCCGAGCCGTTCCCGCCGCCGAGACCGACCTTGAGCGGCGGGTTGGCCAACAACCCTTCGATTTCGACGCCGGCGATCACGAGGCCGCCGACAACGTCGGCGGGAACGGACGGGTTGTTCGGTGCTGGTGGTGGGATGATTGGCGGTGAAGCAGGCCCGAATGGAGCGGGTGGTGGTGGTCCGGGTGTAGCAGCAGGCGGGGTGGGAACGAGTGGCGCGGCTGGGGCAGCTGGGACGATGGGTGCGGCGGCGGTGGCAGGAGCAGGAGCAGGAGCTGGAGCCGGAACGAATGTCGTTGCCGCGATCGGGGGCAAGGCGGACGCGATCCCGGGCAAGGAGCTGAGGCCCGATGACTCGAAAGGCAGGACGGTCAACAAGCGCAAGATTCGGGAGTTGGTCGAGGCGGTGGATCCGCAGGAACGATTGACGGACGAGGTCGAGGATGTGAGTCTTTCTTGCCCTTCGCCCCTTTCCCTTTTTCCCTCTTCGCGCACCTTTGCACTCTCTCTCTTTCTCCCGGGTTGTCGGCGCGGCGGTATTTCGAGTTTCTCGAGAGAGGGAGCGACGACGACGGGTGCTGACTGTTTGTTGCTTCATGTTCTGCGACCACGCACGCACGCACGCACGCACAGCTCTTGCTCGAGATCTGCGACGAATTCATCGACTCGGTCACCCGCTTTGGTTGCCAACTCGCCAAACATCGAAAGTCGGACCGACTCGAAGTCAAGGACCTCGCGCTCCACCTCGGTTCGTTCTTTGTTTCGGTTCTTTCGTCGACGCTCGTTTCCCCCCCTCACTCTCTCTCTCTCTTTCGTCGTCCATTGCTGACCCGCTGTAATTGGTTTGCAGAACGCTCTTACAACATTCGCGTGCCGGGCTTTTCAGGGGACGAGGCCAAAGTCTCTGGGACGAGGCGGGTCAATATCCCGCCCGGACATGCGGCGAGGCTCGCGGCTATCCGCGAAGGTGGGAGGAGGCGTTGATGATACATACCACTCAGCAGCCTCCCTCGACGAGGTCTCGTTTTCTCTCTCTCTCCCTCGCGCGCGCGCGCGTCCGCGCACCCTCGTATTCAAAACCTCCGCGCACATCCTTTCCCCTCCCGCACTAGCTTGCATTGTTGTTTTCCTTCCCACAGCCAAGGCAAGGATTCGGTTCGTCGACGAGAGAGAGAGAGAGGGTGAGAGAGCGCGCAGAGAGGGGAACAGGATCGAGAAAGAATAAAAAGACCTGGAGACAAGCAAGCGACTCCGCGATTTTCGGAAGAGTCTGTTCCCGACTTGCGAGACGGACGGCTCCCGCAAGAGAAAGCGAATAGCAGCGAGCCGGACCAGATTGAAGGGGGGACGATAAGCAAGTATGCAAGACAGGACAATGGCGCGCTGCACATGAGAAATGATCGGAGTGCGGCGTCGTTGCGGGCGCCGACTCCCCTTTTACGCTTCGCCAGCAGCGACGTCCTCGCCGTCCGCCGCCTTTTCGTCCTTTGACTCTCCGTTCTCCATCGTGGTATCAACTTCAGCGGCGTCGCCGTTGGGCTTGGCTGCTTTTTCCTCCTCCTCCTCCTTCTGCTCAGCGGCGGCGGCGGCTTCGGCGGCAGCTTTGCGTTGCTGCTCCCGTTCGACCGCCTTGGCTTTGTACTCGCGGTCGATCCCGACGAGGACCGAGTGCTGACCTCCCGTCTCGGCCCGGAGCACGCGCACGTTGCTCAACGCCGTGTTGAGGATCCTCGTCGGCGTCTCGACTTCCTCCTCGTCCCCGTGACCGAGTTGACTCGAAGGTCCGACCCCCCACGAGTAGACGTACCCGCGCGCCGAGACGGCAAAGTTGTGACGCGTGCCAGCTGCGATCTGAACAATCTTGGTCTCCTCGGTCGAGACGTCGTCGTCATCTTCGAGGTCGTCGGCGCGGGCATCTTTTTGCCACGCTTTGGGTTCTTTGGGGAAGGCGAGTCGGGTCGGGAGGGGGACATAGTCGTTCGGGAGGGGGATGGCGCGCGCGGCATTCTCGGCGGCGACGAGGGCCACTTCTTGCTCCGAGAGGGTCCTGCTGCCATCCTCGTTCGTCGCCGTGATCTGACCATCCTCGCCACCGTGCATGCTCGCCAACTCGTGCTTCTCCCGCTCGGCGCGCGCCGCTTTCGCTTCGTCCTTGCGCTCCCGCGAAGCGACCATCTCGGGGTGATCGTCTCCGAGTCCGATCTCGTGACCGTCCGAACGACCACAGACGTACACGTCCCCGTTCGAGAGGAGGAACAAAGTGTGGTGAGCTCCTCCGCAGATCTCGACGACGCGGGCGCCTCCGGGGAGATTCGACGGCGACAGGGCGGCGACGCGGGTCGGGGTCGAGATGACTTCTTCCCGACCGCCGTCGTCCTCGTCGACGCCGGTTTGGTGGAACGAGTTGAGCCCCCACGCAAAGACTTGACCGTCCTTGTCCACCGCGAACGAGTGGTACGAGCCCGTGCCGACGAGCACAATGTTCTTGAGCGCGAGTCGCTCCGGCGTCAGACCGTGCTCCTTGTGGCCTGTTGACGGGGGGGAGGGAAAAAGCCGTGGTCGGGGTCAAAAA
Source organism: Rhodotorula sp. JG-1b (assembly GCA_001541205.1). NCBI lineage: Eukaryota > Fungi > Basidiomycota > Microbotryomycetes > Sporidiobolales > Sporidiobolaceae > Rhodotorula > Rhodotorula sp. JG-1b. The sequence goes on along the minus strand of KQ954499.1, from coordinate 6,027 downwards.
CTCGCCATTCCGGTTTTCTCTTCGGTGAGTCGCACGTGCGCGCACGTGCGCGCGAGAGAGAGAAAGGGAGGGAGAGAGGGAGGGGACTTGCGCGAGATGATCTTGCGACCGAGTTGGCTCTGCTCGCCGTTCCCGCAGGCAAACACCATCCCGGTACTCGTCAAGGCGAGGAAATGGTCGTCGCCACACGCGACTTGGACGATCGTGTGCTTGTCGACGTTGCGGAGCGCTTGCGGCACGAGTTGCGTCTTGGACGAACCGGCGCTGCCGTCAAAGCCGAGTAGACCTTCTGCGGCCTACCATATCACTCGCCGTAAGAAACAAATCGCAAGGTGTCAGTCAGTTGCCTCTTGTCCTCGGTCGGCAGCAAATTTGGATTGTGATCAGAAAGGAGGAGGAGGAGGAGGAGGAGACGCCAACAAGAGGGGAGAGACGAAAAAAAGCGAGCTCACGCGGAAAGAACCCCACGCGCGCAGTTCGCCGCGGTCACTGATGGCGAGCGAGACGCTGTCGCCGGCGGCAACGCGGACGGCTCGGAACGGTTCGCCGCCGGCGTCGTCGAGGTGCTCGACCTGCATCGGGGTCGCTTCGAGCTCCTCGGACGTGACGCCCGGCTTGTTGGTGACGCGACCGAGCGCGGCGTTGTCGTTGATCCTGTGGGGGGAGTTCCCGTCAGCTGAGCGAGCGAGGGGAGAGACCATAAAGACGGGGCAAGGAGGGAGAGTTTACCCCCAGGACCAGACTTTTCCTTGTCCGTCGATGGCCAAGGTGTGCATGCCACCGCAGACGAGGTCGGCTACGCCCCCTTCCCAACCGAGTTGGCGGCGCATGACCTTGTCGGCAAACCCGATGTGTTTCCTCGGTCGCTTGATCTCGTCCAACGCCTTGGGGTCGTCGACGCCGAGCCCGTTCTGACCCATGTCGCCCGTCCCAAAGACAAAGATGGTGCGAGGGGCTTCGGTCGGGGTCGGGACGGGCTCGGGTTCGGCGGAGGAGGGGAGGGTCAAGAGCGAGTGGGAGGGGAAGAGGGAAAAGAGGGTCGGGAGGGGGTTGAGGCCCGAGATGGGAGCGCGGCGAGGTTTCGGCTTGATCTCGCGAGTGGCCTTGGCGGTGGCCTTCTTGGTGACGGCGTTCGGTTTCCCCTCGGCGCCAGCTGCGACGACCACCTTTTTGCCGCCGTGCTTCTTGCCTGCAGCCGCTGCCACCGACGACCGAGCCTTGCGCTTGCGTCCAGTTTGCTGCTCCTGCTCCTCATCGTCCGAGTCTGACTCTTGCTCTGACAAGTCCGAGTCCGAGTCCGCAGCGGCGGCGGTCGAGGTAGCCTTGTTCTTCTTCTTGTTTGGGACGACGGGGTTCTTGGGCGCGGATCTCGGCGGGGGGACAATGGACGCGCGCGAGGATCGACGGCGAGCGGGTTGCTCGTCGGTGGCGGTCTTGGTAGCTGCCATGCTCGAGCCTGTGTGTGTATGTGCGTGCGGGGCGTAGGGCGGTGAGGTGCGGTGAGGGTCAGTTGCGCGTCGAGTGTTTGGCTCGGTTCAGAGGGGTTGCGGGAAAGGGACGTGCGGCGGGGTGCCATACTGTCGTTACTCTTTGCTACCGACTAGATTCGCCAAGAATCACTCTAGCGTCCGAAGAGAGAGTGAGAGTCGTCGCCTCGCCTCGCCTCGCCCCGCCGGGACGACGACGACGACGACGCGACGCGACTCTGTGCTCCTCCTGGAACCCACGCAGCGCCCGCCATGAAGGCCAAGGTGATCGAGATCAGGTGGAACGACAAGCAGTCAGTGCCCCTCTCAGCGAGTCCCGTCTGAAACGCGCCCTGACAGCTAGCTGCCCCGCAGACCGATCTACTCGACCGACTTTCACTCGCTCGCGCCGACCGAACACCGCCCGACAGCCACAGCGTGGAGGCTCGCCACGTGCGGCGCAGACAACAAGATCCGCCTCTGGCTCGTCTACCCCGCCGACCCCCGAGTCGAGTACCTCGCAACCTTGAGCCAGCACCAAGGCGTCGTCAACTGCGTCCGCTTCTCCCCCGACGGCGGCGCCCTCGCTTCCGCCGGAGATGACGGCAACATCCTCATCTGGGTCCCCGGCCAAGGGACCAAGAGCTTTGGCGACGCGCAACAGTCGGCCGAAGACCTCGCGTTCGAAAAGGAGAGTTGGCGCGTCAAGGGCATGATCAGGAGCCTCTCGGGCAAAGAGATCTACGACCTCGCGTGGTCCCCCTCGGGCAATCGCATCCTCGCCGGCAGCGTCGACCACACCGCCACCATCTACGACGTCGCCTCCTGCTCCCCCGTGTACCGCCTCGCCGAACACACCAACTATGTCCAGGGGGTCGCGTGGGACCCCCGCGGGGGCTACATCGCCACGCAGAGTAGCGACCGCACCATGCACGTCTACAGCGTCGACGAGGCCCAGAACGGCGTCGAGGTCCACCCCGTGGGCAAAAACTCGAGGATGCAGGTCCTCCTCCTGCCGACGGCGGCGAGTGGTGGTGGTGGTGGTGGTGGTGGTAACGCTCCAAAAAAGAGGAGGACGCGGAAACCGAGCGATCCGACAGCGGCGGGAGGCGGCGCCGGCTCGACGTCGTCGGCCGCGTCGGTGTCGGCAAAGGACCACCTCGCCCTGTCGCCCACCACCACTCCTTTCCGCCCTCCCATCCTCCCGCGCAGTCACTCGACCCGCTCAGAAGCGTCATCCGACCATTCCTCTTCGGCTTCGTACTCGCACCAGCAGCCCGGCACGAGTGGCAAAGGAGGAGGAGACGAAGAGGAAGTCACGACGGCGATGGACCCGCCGTCCGGAATTCCGCACCATCCCCCGGTGCCTCCTTCGCCGTCGTCGTTGTTGCAGCAGCTTTCAGGTTCGCACGCCCGTTCAAACTCGGCGGGTTCGCATTCGACGAGGTCGTCCGTCTCCGGTCCTTCGGCGGGTGGTCCCTCGTTTCGCTCGTCTCAATCGCCGAGACTCGCGCCTCGTCTCCCCCCGACTCCGAATCAACCACTCCTCCTCCGGTCACCTTCGCCAGCGGCGGCGGCGGCGGCAGCTCCTCCTCTCCCCGCCGTCATGCCACCTCCGTCGTCGCCCAAAATCTCGCCGTCGCCGACGGTTCAGGTCCAGCCGCCAACTTTTTTCCCGCCGCAAGACGCCAACCCCTCTTCTTCACTTCTCCCGTCCGGCGTCGGACTCGGTATCGCAGCCGAGAACAACAACCCGCAGCAGCAACGCGTCGAGTCGGTCAAGCTCTACAGCGACGCCAACTCGACGCACTTTTTCCGCCGACTCGCGTGGTCGCCGGATGGAGCTCTCCTCCTCACTCCGGCCGGATTATGGCAAGACCCGTACTACGCCGCCAACGCCGCCTCTTCAACTTCTTCGCACGCTCCCCCTCTCCCCTCCTCCTCGACCGCCGCCGACTACAACAGCTCGTCGTCTGAACCGAAACCGACCGTGTACATCTACTCGCGCAACAATATCGCGCGGCCGCCGATCGCGCACTTGCCCGGGCATCAGACGACGAGCCTCGGGATCCGCTTCTGCCCCGTCTTTTGGGAGTTGCGCGACCCGCCTCCTCCGACGGCGACGGCGGCGGTCAACTCTCGTGGTGGTGGTTCGCGTGGACGTGGACGGCGGCGGCGGTCGCAGAAGAGCGAGGGCGAGGGCGAGGGCGAGGGCGAAAGCGAGATGGACGAGGAGGACGAAGGTGGTGGTGGTGGTGTCGATGTTGGTGTCGACGAGGAAGAGGAGGAGAACGCGGTGAGCGTCCAGCTCAGCACGGACGGTGTCGACGTACCGCTCTCGCTCCCGAGGATGACTTCTTCTACGGTTGCTGGCAGCGGCGGGGACGGCGGTGACCAGGCAGGAAAAGAGGGGGAGGAGAAGGAGGGAAAGGGCAAGGAGGTCGCTCGCGTCGTCGAAGGCGACGAGGTGGAGGAGCAGGACGGCGACAAAGAGGCGTCGCGCTCGCGCTCGAAACAACAACAACCACGAGCTCGAAGTCGCAACAACGCGCCACCGCCGCCGAGGAGCTTGTTCGACTTGCCGTACCGGATGGTGTACGCCGTGGCGACGCTCGATTCGGTCTACTTGTACGACACGCAGCAAGCGGGTCCATTGGCCATGTTTGGCAACCTGCACTATGCGCCGTTCACCGATTTGACCTGGTGAGTTTTTCCTGCCCTTTCGCTCTCGCTCTCTCTCGCCGGCCTCCCGTCCTTTCGTTCCCCCCTCTTTCGTCGCCCACTTCTTCTTCTTTCTCTCCTCTCACCGCCGCCCCCGCCGCCGCGGTTGCTTCTTTTTTTCTTCTCCGCCGCTCGCTCGCCCTTTCGCCGCTACGCCTGATGTGTTGTGCGTTTTTCTGCGTACAACATGCTGACTCCTCTCTCTCTCGGTCTCTCTCCAAAATTGCGCAGGTCTCCGGATGGTCAGACTCTCGTGGTCTCGTCGCAAGACGGGTACTGCTCCGTCATCGCGTTCGAGCCCGGCGAACTCGGTACACCGTTCGAGGACGACGGCACGCTCGAATTCCCGCTCCCAAAGTTTACCGCCGCCGCGCCGCCGAGTACGTCGGCCTCCTTGACCGCACCGGATGCGTCGGGTGCAGCAGTCGCCGCGGGGACGAAAACGGGCGCTCCGCCCCCGCTACCTTGGAGCGCCGCCGCCGCCGTCAAGTCCGACAATGCCTCGATGGGGGGAGTGGTCGCGCCGCAGGTGGGAGACAAGCGTACGGCGGAGAGCATGACGGCCGAGGCGCGTGAGGCAGGCGGCAGCATTGGTGGTGGCGAACCGAGCGCGGCGGGTGTCAGTGAGGGGGGAGGAGAACCGCAGCCGAAAAAGGTCAAGAAGCGCGTCGCCCCGACGCTGGTCAAGCCGCTGTCGTAGTGGACGATTTCGGTCTCGCTGCTTTCCTCTGTATCTGCATTTTCGCTTGCTTTCAACCTTTTGTGCCGTGCCCGAGTCCGACTTCATTTGAGAGGAAAGCGCGGTCGCATCCGATCGCAAGCAGCAGAGTGAGCTTATGAGTTTTTTTTTTTTTTTTTAGAGAATACATAGTCATCCACTTGCGCCGCGGACTGAACTACAGTGCTCGCATATGGCAGAGACCTGATGAGGCTCCCTTTGAGAGGGTGTATAGCCAAGGTGGAGACAGTCTGAGGGGGGGGGGGGGGGCATAGCGGTCAAGGGTCTGATCACAGACCTCTTAGGAATAGGCCATAAGATTACGCCATATTGCAAAGGATCATGCCCTGAGCGTATTCTGATTAGGAAAAGGTTGTAATCGCTGCAGGGAGATACAATTCCGTTTCGGAAAGTATGTTCGCATTAGCGATCTGGTATTGAGCTTTTGGAACCTTCCGACAGCTCCCGGGGGACTTCCGGGGGAATACGAAAAATGGCAATAGAAAGATTACAAATTGGTAATCCAGCCGAGCACCCTATGGACCTCTGATCATGTCCAAGACCTCATAGATACCCAGAGCACATGTAGGTAGGCTCAAACAGGCGGAAATAACCTGTACAGATGCGCCCTTGTATGCCGGCAGCGAAGTTGCTGTTAGCCATCGAAGCGGGCGGCACACGAGGGGAGGCTGAATATGTGGAATTGGAAAGATGGTATCCTTGGTTTACAACTTGCAGGCATCGGATCTCAGATATATTTCCTGATACTAGCCTTTGTCCCCTCTGGTGTAGGGATGTGTGTGAGGGGTTGAGGCAGTGGTGTGTGCTGTCGAAGTTGAAGAAAGGTAAGGGTATGGAGAGGAGGAGGGGAAATTGAATTTTGGAGATGAGGAGGAAGGTGCCTAGCATGGCCAGGATCCTCATTTTCTGGCGGTTTTTGCGCGAGTCCGAGTCCATAGAGTGTCTAGAGTGCCCCTCCCATGGACAAAAAAATGGTCCGAACTATGCAGCATGAGAGGTGGTGTCAGAACTGCAAGAGGTCCTGAAGCACTTCCTCGGGTCTAGAGTGATGCATAAGGTACTTTTCATGGGTGTTTAAGAGCCTGTGCACTTTTTTTCCCG